>LUCH01008987.1:0-16403 GCA_013368495.1 Paragonimus heterotremus | reverse complement strand
TATCTTCTCTACCGTTGGATATTGAGAAAGGCATTTCTGGATTGACCGATTACGTGTGACTCGTTGTGAACCTTGAGTCGTTAGCGAACGATTCAATATCTTCCAAGACATTTTCCACAGACCGCAGCCTTGAAGAATTTGCTGCAATGTGAGCTCCATGGTGGTATTTGGGAATATCATGTCCGGGTGCCCTCGAAATTTTTCTTGCGTCTGCCACGCAGTGATCTGCTGGGGGTGTATCAACACCCCTAACTAATGCCATGGCCACGCGCTATAGACATTTCACTGACTATCCAAGACTCACACATTATGATAGGGCAAGGTGAGACTACAGAGAAAACTATACTGCAGTCCGTCTATGGCACATACATTCATCAAAAACTCTGGCATGGAGACCAGCGAAAAGGCAGCTATATCTTTATCTATCTATAGATTTATATCTATAAAATTGTGATGTTCTTTGCTACGTTAAAGAGGGAATGGTTACTCAAATGCATCTGAATTTTATATTTCATCAATTGCATAGGACACGCTAACCCCGATTTCGGCTTCCACTTCGCACTGTTGGGTTATCCCTACTCCTAATACGTACTCTGGATACTCGAGAGCAAAAGGCTCGTCGAGACCAACAAATGTCCGAAGTGTTAGGCAGAACACGGTGTATCTGTTTGGGGCCAGAGCATTCATAGTAGTGCCGATGAATAGATGTTGGGCATTGCATCCCATAATTAACCACCTTATTGTGTCTGAAGACGACCACAAGAGCTTGATGATTACGATACTCCAACACTGTTGGATCCAATACGAGGCAGTGTTGCAGATACGTGGAAGAGTTCACGTTAGTGTCGTGTTTGAATGGAGAGCGAAAAGAACAATGCAACTTACAGCTCGAACGAGTGAAATGCTCACCATAATCCATCAGCAGTAGATGTGTGTGAAAACTGATGATGAGTGAACCAGTGGGGCAGCAAAATAACTTCATATTGACAACACAGGATTTTCAAATTAAAGGTTCACTGAGCTGTTGACGGATCCAGGAGCTTGTTGAATCGTTGAGTAGTTGCTTCTCCATTTTGTGAAGGAAAACGTGGATAACGCTGCCTACCATTAAGCATACTGTAAAGAGAGAGAGAGCGGTAGAGGGGGACAGTAGCATACTGGTGTGGGCGGAAGTAGACAGTCACGGTAGTGTCATGATGTAGAATTGCGTGCGGGTGACTAGTCTGATTTTAAACGGAGTGTGTGTGCGGGCTGAGAGAAGCGTTAACCCGAGCGGTCCTCAGTTTACAGGTCTTTAACAGACTGGTAAAAATGAGGTGGAGCGCAAAAGACGCCCGCCGTACACGATGAAGAAAAAATCAGGGTGGCAACACAAAAAGAAAGCGATTGCTATCTTTGCAGTTATCAGGTATGTAGACAGTTTCAAGGAAGAAAGGGTCGTTTTTGGCGCCAGTCCTCGATTTCTGTAATAGTTTCGAAAGTACTTGGCTTTGAAGTTAGAGCAATGTACTCATGATCCATCAAGCTGGAGTAAACGGTTTCAATGAGAAAATCGGGGTATGTCGAAAACGTCCTCAAACTATTGGTTTGGTGATGGAAGATTTTCCGTTGTTTCCACAAACAAAAACAACTGTAAGTGGTAGCTGATTTTTTCACATTTTATCAGCACGGTCTGTGCAATTTTTGAAGAGAAGTGAACAACCCTTTATTTTGAGGAAGCTCAGTTTTGCGACTTTAAGAGGAAATGGAGTGAATGGAAAGTTACGACAATTTCCTGTTAACTCTGTACGAAGACAATAATATCGACCCATTTAGCGGTTAACTGTATACCGCAATGTTTCTGGTTTCCCTATCTATACGAACGTTTGTAGATCTCAGTTCACAGCATAGTAGAAATTGTAAAGCCTTAGAGTGCACGAAGCTACCTTCTCCAATAAAATCACCTCTATAGCGTAATCAACGGTTCAAAATTACAGATTAATTTTTAGTCTGTCCACACGTGTAACTTTCACATCACACCCTTCTTTCTGATGCTTGTATACCGGGAAAATGTAACGACTGACCCCATTACTCCTTCACAGCAACTGACAGCTTATGTTCTCCGTTCGGGTTCGAACGCTGCACCAGTCGACCAGTGCTTTTCCCATCCCCAAGACCGACGGGGAAACTGAGAGCCCTGACAAGCTTCTACCTTACATGAAAGTTGATAGGTCTGTTAAAGTATGTTGACTGTTGTGTGTGTGGTAGGCCTGCTCTAATCTTTCATGCTACCTTGACATGATGTTCAGGCTTGTTTACTATTTTGATCCATCAGGCTGTATTGGCCAGGAATTCGTTCCCTGCATGCTCAACCAGGTCAGGTTGACTAATGGGGAGCAGCCAGACAACATGTTGTTGGGTCCATTGTGGATCATGCCGGTTTGTTTCGTTTTGGTTTTGTTCGACTTTCGTTCTTGTCTGGTCTGGTTTGGTGAGTGACGTGTTCCGCTCTACAGTAGTATCGGTCTTAAGGTGTGTTGACTACACAGGTGTGCGACACTCGGGTCTGTGCGTAGCTAATGCAGTTTAGTGGTTGCTGGTGGTCGATTTTGTTGCGATTGTGTGTGTCATCTGCTACTCTGCGGTACAGCATTTTCAGCCAAATGGTTTGGTTGAGGATTCTGATCACTATTCTGTCTAGGTCTTGGTGTCCTTACAATATCCAGAGCCCATGCAAACCGATTTTATTCAACATAAAACAAATACCACTTTGCGTCGACCGTCATGCGCGATGAAACGGACCGCCCTAACTGCTGCGCATGGCATTGTTCATAAACGAGAATACGATACTTCCACCCCTTCCTCCACAGTGATCACCCCGCCAACACCAATCCGAAGACAGATAATACTCACTCGATTTCCAGTTACAGGACGACCAACCTGAGACACTCTCGGGGACGCAAGGAACTTTCCAGTGCGACATGAAAAGTGCGCACGCTGCTGAGTCGACGTAACACCATAGAACGGCCGGAACGGAAAACTGCACTGATCGCTATGGAATCTGAGTCGGTATGGAATCAACTTAGCAGCCTTGAATGGGACAGGGTTCGCGGACTAAGACAAGCTCCGATAAGTAGGTGCCGGATGCACCTTCTGCCAGATGGATTACCCGACGGACAGTGGTCGAACGTATGGTTTCTGCTCAGCAGTTGCTGAGCGCAACGGTGCTGTGACGATAAGCGAACCGCACGGCATCAACCTTCAAATCCTGTTGACGCACCCGTGACTTGGTCGAGGTAAGTATAACGGGTTTGTTAGCGTTTGCGGTCCAACTATGAGTCACCATGATGCTACAGAGGGTCAGTTCTGTGATCGGTTGTCCTCCACAATCCAGTCAGGACTGGTGAGGTACCAACAGTTAATTGTCTGTGACAAATGTTTTGGGTGAGATCAACTGGGTAACCTTACCGGATGCACTGTGACCTCACGGCATTGTTTCCGTCAACAAAAACGATCATTATTCTCTTCACCAGTTTGTCACTCGCGAGCTGGTGATCAAAGACATCATACTTCAGCCAGATACGAGCGAAATCACGACGTAGGCTTACCAGCAACTGGACCATCACCACTATCCCGATTACGTGATCATGAGGTGACGCGACGCCCGTGAAGTGCGTATCACGATAGCATTTTGTGACGCTGAATTTGGCATCAGTCACAGGCTGGTCAGGAACAAATTGTTCAATCATGTCTGCAAATCTGCTTATTGTAGACCCTCCGGACAATGGCAGGACTTAGAAGTCAAGCGATTGAAGAACCGCGAGACAAGGGCCGCAGTTCGGCGTGCCGTTGACGCTTGGCCGCACGACGCTCCTGAGGACATGTGGCAACACACCAAAGAACATAGCAAGGCAACAGCCACCGAGAAGGCTGGTGTCGAACGCCAGAAACTTCTGGAACGGTTTGATAACAACAACGCAGCTACCTCTAGCTTGATACGAGTGAAGAATGCGGCGTTTTCTGCCTCTGCAATAGACCCGAACGAGGATGGTGAGAGAATTACATTCATCATTACTCGCAGTCAACCAGCCGAACGTGTTTGCGGACTCAAGGTGGAGGAAGCAAGGCGAGCAGATACACAGTCTCGCCGACCGCCAGCAACACAAGGAGTTCGACGATTTGCTGAAAGCGATTCTTGATCCGTCCGCCTAGTTCACCAGGGCGTTAGTGTGGACACCAGTCGCTCCTTTACCCAAACAGAGGACATAATGAAAATCTAATGTAAACACTTTAGTAGTCTACTGAGCCGTCCCACCGCCACTGATTAGGTGATCGTGACCAGTTTTCCGCAACAGACCTCCAAGTATTCCTTTGATCTCTCCTCGGATTTACCAGAGATGCAGGGGGCAGTTGCGCAATTACGCGATGAACAAGCTGCAGGAGAGTATGACTTGCCAGGCGGAATATTGAAGGGTGATGGACGGACGTTAGAACGCATTTTGATTTGGCGGGATCACTCCATCTAAAAGCGAGAAGAAATAGCAAAAGATTTCAAGGAGGCCTCGATAACACATCTGTCGAAGGTAAGGGTAGCACGCAATACGCCGATAGCAAACAGAGAATCAGTCTGCTGAGTCAAACTGAATAGATACCAGCAAGTTTTCTCCTAAACCGACTAAATACAGACGCTTTGGGGGCAAATGTTTCCAAGGCGCAGTGTGGATTACGAACGATTCCCGGTGCGACCGGTCTAGTGTTCGTGGCTCGACAGCTTCAGGAATATTGACGGGAACTCAACCGGCTCCTGTGTGTCCTGTACGTGGGATTCGCCAATGAGTTCGATTCCGTGTGCCGGGTGGCGTTGTGGACGGCCCTTTGTAGGATTAAGTTTCAAGGTAGGCTTGTCAGTTCGGTTCAAATATCGCATGTGGGCATGGAGATCAAGGCTTCGTCGTGCGGAGCAACCTTTGATGATTCCGACATTGTCAGCGGTGTGAGGCATTGTTGTGCCATAGCCGTAACCCCATTTAGTGTGAATTTTACCTTCAGGCTAACAACTGCTTTCTAGGAATCGTCGGAGAATGGCACTGAAGCAGAGTGCCTACCGAATATTCTACGCTTCGGCGTTCTATCCCGGCCACATACCTCAACGATACGCGTGCCTCTGTTTGCAGCTGACGGCGCGTTGTTCGTTTGCAGCAGGAACGAAATACAGCGACTGGCCATGGCCTTTGAGAATACGGCGCTCAAGCTTGGATCGGATATAAATGCCGCCAAAACAATTTCTTTTTCTCTACCGTCTCCAGGCGGAGATGCTGTTCTCACACCTCACATCAAAAGCAGTGTGAACCTCTGCTACTTGGATGGCAATTTCTTCACAGGCCTGTCTGCGGGCTGCAAATTACTAGCTCGTGTGGTTGTGGCAAATACCGCCTCCGGGACCATTGAAAGATGTGATACGAAGCACCACAAAATAGAGCTGGGCACTAAGCTGTTTGTTTACTGCTCAGTTGTACCGTATATACTGCCGTACGGCAGTAAAACTTGGACACTGTCCGTGGAGCGTGCGCTCACTGAGCCACGTTCATTTACAATGTCTAGGACGCATCTTGGGTATTCGGTGGTCGGACATAGTTCCGAACACTGAGGTACTGCGGCGAGCAGACATAAACGGGATGGAAGCCTTCCTGCGGTTGAATCAGCTTCGTTGGATAGGTCACGTTTGCCGGATGGGCGATGATCATATTCCGAAGCAGCTGTTGTACGGGCAGGTGAAATCTGGTAATCGAACTACCGGTGGTCAGGAGCGAAGATACTAGGATTTCATTCAAATGAGTCGTTCTCATTCTGACGGTGATTTCAGGCGTTGGGAAGGTTTGGCGTAGAATCGGATGGTCTAGGAGAATATGATCCAGACTAGCGTCCGCAAGTTTAGTCAGCAGTTATTGCTTGGGCGGACGGCACGCAAGGGAACCACCGATGCCACAGGTCGTGCTGACATTACTATATGGTACTGCGATGTATGCGGCCGCGAACGTGCTGGCCGCTTAGGATTGGTGTGTCAGCAACATAATCAGAGTAAACCGTCGACCAAGAAACAACGGATATTTTGAGCTCAAGTAGATCCTACTAGTTATATCCATTTTTCTTGTTCACATCAGCCGCCGGCCATCGTCGTTTTGAAACTCACCCGCTCTTCTTTCCAGAGACTTGGGTATCTGTGACCTTCTACCTTTCCCTTCCTTCAACTTCGCTGGCGTACTGTGTGGTTAGTGTTTTTCCAGTTTTGTTCCAGTCATAACTTGAATTTTGATTCTTCTCTATATTCTTTCTAGACTGCACTGACAAAAGCTCTTATGATGGGAGTAATTATCGGTTTATATTTTCAGCATTTTTCTTCCCAGAGTAAATCTTACAACTTCCACCTCTCGCTGCCCGTGTCTCCAGAGATGGGGGTTTCAATTTTGAATTAGCGTAGCAACCAACTAACAAGCATTGATCAGCTCGACCCATAAGCCTCACCCACGAACCTCCTGGTCTTAGTCCTTCAAGACCACACCTCACACGTAGTGTGCGAGTGAAACCTCAAGAGACTGAGCACGAGCTACTTGCGGTGGTGGTTAGGCAAAAGTGTCCTTCGGCTTCGGCCGCTGTGGCGGGCTAATCTTGACTCAATGTCACCAACTAAATATCTTCCCACATTAGCTGTTAACAGTGCCGTTTTTAAGCATGAATTAGCTTTGGCTGACTTTGAGTGTAAAGTGGGACTGGCTATAGCCTACACAAAGATAGAACAAACATTTCGTGTGATGCTGAGGCAGTGTTTTCTAAAACGCATTCTGAGTCGGTGGTCACGCTCACGGTGAACTCATCTATGGGATGGAGCACACGCTGATAGGTGCTGTACAGGATGTAGAGTGGCTAGTTGCTGATGAGAGAGGACTACCAGATGCATTATGATTATTATTTCCACTGTTGAGTTGGTTTACCCTGGGTTGAAGTAAGCAAAATTTCCGAAAGTTTCTACAAACCTAACCCGCACTCAAGGTCGTGTCCAGTAGGTAAAAATGGTTAGTCGGCAGGCAATTACTGGGATGAATGGAACCCAGAGTCGTACTTGCATGGGTCAGCCCTGACAGGCAAAAAGAAAACAAATAGCAAGAAACGTACGATGCGAATAAGGAAAAGACTGTGTGCAGAGCATCCCAGCGCAAGGTGGCAAATCGCAATCGACCGAAGCGCAATTCGTGCTAGGTTAGTACTCAGGAAACCAGTGATGAGTTACTTCGGGCTATGATGAATAAAGTAAACTAGTGAGGTGGAGGATAAGAATCAACGACCGAAGATCAGAAGGAGGGCGGTAAAACACTAGTGGATGGTCTGAACAGCACAACAAACAGCATCTCGAGTTGATTTTTGGGCAAGTGGACGTCCGACTCAATGAGGGAGCTGACTAACCGAAGGTGAGTTATGTTACAGATTCGTTGATACCACCAATGAGTTCAGTTGGTTGGTGACGGAAGAAAGAGACTGAGCTCATTTTGTTCCGTATCTCAGGGCAGTTAATCACAGGGCCGGGGTCTTTGAAGTTGAAGTGTAAAGCGAGCACGGTGTTTGAACTGTGAGGGGCAGAATCGATCTAACTGATGTTAAAGACGGTCAGAGAACATACAGAGACTACTCTGCTGGGCAAAGTTTCACACTTCACAGACGCTTAACGAGAGGAAACACGCTGACATCGTGATCGACTGCTTCGAACCCTTAGTTTAAGAGCATGACTTCTTGAAGCGTTGCTCGTAAAGGTGATAAACGAGGCTCCACACGAATGGTTGTAGTCTTAGTGATTAGAAGGGTAAACAATAATGGACCTGTCAGTATTGAAAAATCAAGTGAATACATATTATCTTCGCTGGGCTTCATGTGCACTCCTATGGAGGCTTTTGCCGCCCTGCGTCTACCTCTTGATGATGATCTTCAGTTTCAAGCGCTGTTCAATAATTGTGGTCGAACACATCTGTTGTAGTAAAGCTTAAAGCATATGGATAAAACTCGTCAACCAGCCGCCGGAGGAGCTCGACGGTTCTTGAGGTTTTCTTGGTATTAGCTTCAGTGCTCGGTGAGCTATTAATAACACAAAAAACGGATGTTCCGACGCCTCTCCTGATTGAAATATATTGAAGGATAGTACTATTCAAGTTGTAGGCGGTGCCAAAGGTATGCTGAGTATGCATTATCTTACACTTCTCGACGCTGAACTCTTGAATATTGGTCTAGGACAAGGTAAATAGTGTTTGAGCCGCCTTACAGAAAAGTATAATCCTCAGGAATTTTGACGTTGCCTCACAATCTGACATCATCCGCAAATGGCGACAGGTGAGGGGGCAGTGAGGAGGTCATGTCATTCGCGTGAATTAGAAAGAAGTGGGGTCTGATAATTCAACCCTGGGAAACTCCATTTATGCCGCAACGGAGGTCAGATAAGTAGCAGTTGGTCTGAAAACCATATTGGAGATTAGTTACGTAATATTTTGGCCACTTGAGCAGATTTCCGCGGATACCAAAACTGTGTAGTTAGTCAAGTGACAATGCTGTCTACATCATCCAAAGCCTCGCCGAAATCAAGGTACACAACATCCATATCCGTGCTTCGAGCGATCGACTACGCTCAGCAGTCAATGGTTAGCAGGAGATTTGTTGCACATGGGTGCCCTTTGCAAAAGCCGTGCTGGGCATTGGAGGGGAAGTTCTGAACCAAAAGGATGTCAGAAATAACGACACACAACCGCCTCAAACGTTTTAAATACACTGATAGGTCTGTAGTTGGATGGAGGGCTACGGCGACCGCCCTTGATTATAGGAGTTCGGTTAATCACTTTCCAACTTGTGAAGAGGACGTCCTGCTCGAACCACTTAATGACTCCATGCTGACGGGACTGGCAGGCTGTTGAACATTTTTAAGCAAGGAGAGGGAAGAAATTTCACCTAGCCCAGGGGAGCTACTCTCAAGCTTACGCAGCGTGGTTAGTACGGCTGTCGAAGACATGTCTACTACGTGTATATCCTCCGAAAGAACGACCGTTGGAATGATGTTCTGACCCATGATAGATGGTGTTAAGATGCTTTCGTTAAAATCAGCTAAGAAATCAGCAGATTCAATGTCGCTGCGGGTAAGTTCTGTCTGACTTATCAGCTAGAGAGCACCCGCTTCCGCTTTGCGAGTGAGAGAAAGGAAACAGAACAGGCTCGTAGGGTCAGCGGCATACCTACTTGCGAGCCGTTGTTGATAGAGGAAGGGGTAATCTAGATAGGATGCCGCGCTTAGATTTCGAACGCGAGCGTAGAACTCCTTATCGGACTCAACCTAAGACATCATAAAAGCCACCAGTCTTTTCGCTTAATACGGGTCGGTTTCACCGTGCAGTAACGAAGCTGGCACCGAGTATTCCAGGGCTTTGCCATGGGTGGACGTGTGCCAAATACTGCAGTTCTACCGGGGCATAGGAAAATCCTGAACACAAGGTATCATTAGAGCATGATGAATAAGAGGTTTCCCAAATTGTAGACGAGAGATATCGTCTAAGATATTTCGCATCTGCACGATCGAACGTTCACTGGTGGGTGCCCATTGGAATAGTGCGTTTGATAAAGCAGATGTGGTTAAACACGATGGTGGCGTGGTCACCAGAATAAGGGCTTCTTTTTTGAGGTTATATTCTCGTAATACTCGGAATCAGGGACTACGAATGGCCCTAGAAATTATACTCGAATTGAAACCTCCCACGCAAGTAATAAGGAGAATGCCTCGTACTATTTGCAGTAAGCATTTCCCATTAGTGGGACAAGAAACCGAATTTATGGATGTACAACGGTAGTAAAAAAATCATGATCACTCATTGTCTGGTCATATGGACACATAAGAGGTCACAAACTAGACGTCAGTTGGTGCAACACGGAACGAAGAAATAAGCGAACAACAGAAGACGTAACATTGAGACTGCTCGTCCAATCCTAACGTAGTATCTTCGACGCGACGTTTGGATTGGTCTCTTGTTAGAACTCCTGTTGTGTCGGGGTTTGGATGAGCGATGAATCGAGTAGATTTTCATCACGGTTCCGTCAAATCCTCGTCTGTATGAACATAGCCCGGCCGAAGTGGGTAATGACGGGTTGGACACCTTGTGTAGCCAAAAATGCGCTCCGGTACACCGTGAGTTAAAGAGTTTTGTAACCGGTGAATTCTCGGGGACTGCATGAGAATAAGCAGTTTGTTTAATTTTGAGCAATTGAAACTAGCCCGCAATTCAAATGGGACGTAGAGGACCGGGATTAATTAGGCGCGAAAAAGAGTAACCCTGAGGAATAACGGTTTCCTTTTAGTTCGTTCAGGGTGTTTGGAAAGCTCTAAACATAAGTGTCTGAGAACTTTGGAGGATAAATATAGAAGCAGTGAAGAGAGCCCGGGCAGAGCAAACAGGATTTCCCGTCAATTTGGCGGAAGAATGATTTGTCGCCGATTATACTGGGGTCTGATGGGACCCAATTGTGGTTCGGGTTGATCTGTAACGTTGGATACTGGAAGACCCATCAATAAAAACATGAAACTGTCTAAGCAACTCAAGGGGTTCGATTTCGGTTTTTCATGTTCTACCCTTGAGCGATATGGTTTAAATGATAAATTACTTGATGCGAGACGACGCCGATGCCGGAAACGTTCCATGGTATGGTCTGCTAAGTGTTAAAAAACGGAAGTTACGTTAAAGAGTCACGGACGCACATCTTCCCTGGAATATTGACGACTAGGTATGGGGAAGATTCACTGAACTAGGTTGTTAGCCGAATCAATGGCAACTGCAAGTAACCTCCATCGATTGAAATCCTGTTGTGGAAGATAATAAAGCAGGTCAAGGCCATCTCAAGTTGAAATATCCTGGGATCACTCAATGGGGAGAGATTCTTTTCTGAATTGCTTCCATTCTCGGGGCTTCGCCATAGGAAGATCTGTGTATATGAAAGAGCCTGAGCATGATTGAAGCTTGTTGGCGGTCAGAAAATTCAACTCGAACACTTCCGGTGTCCCCAGCTCCACGTGAACCAACCGTGGGTTAGAGACGTGCTCAGGGCGGCCCTTTTTAGCCAACCGGTGCATGGAAAACAGATGAGACTGCCAAGTTTCCACTTTGGGCCGGATGATGCTCCAAAGTTCTGTATCGTGTTCACACCAAAGTTTGAGCAAACTTTCTTTGCATCCAGGAGTGCAGTGGATGGAAGCCAAGTCCCACGAGCTGTAAATTATGGCCTCGTACTAACTGTGCTCTTCGATGACTCCCGGGGCTTCTTCGGCATTAAGCGCAGGCTTGACGGATAAACTACACAACTGCTCAATGCTTGCTGGCTTGGTCTTGGCGTCACCAGGTAGCTGGGAACAAATTTGCTCACCGGCGGTCAAAGTGCTTGTTGTTTCTGAAGGGGTGGCAATGTCCAGGAAGTTACCAGCTGGTCGGAAAGATCCACTTGAATCGCAAGTTAACTGGAATCCGTCTAACTAAGTTTGAGGAAGAAAATTTTAGGTCTCGGTGGGTCACGTGAAACCACCGGCTACAGCTGAAGCATAGTATCACGTGAAAGCGTGCTCGGAATGCCTTAAAGCAGAAACCGTACTTCCATCGTTTGACCGCCGTTAAGCAATTGTGGCTGAGAAGTACCCACAGAAACGAATAAATTTCGAAAAATAACCGAAATTGCATCAGAGCAAACTTAATCGCGCCGGCAAAGAAGGGGATTTGTCACCCATCGGATTCGAAACTATCTATTTTTCCTTCAAGCCACTTTGGCCGACAATCTGCTTCTTACGAGGCTATCAACCATTGGATCGACCTCCATTCTGAGAGAAATTCGTCTCACTTCTATGGTTTAACTGTTGTCACATTTACGCTCAATTAAAACCTTATTTACATAACCATAGCCGCTTCTTGATGCCTGTCGTAACCTCAAAGTGGGGGTGATACACCCAGTTTTCAGTGGTTATCTTCCATATGAACTGAAGCCCGCCGAATACCCTGACAAACAATCTGAGTGTAACCGGGTGACTTGGGCCTCGGGCACAGAACCCCTTACATTAGCAGCTAGGATGATGGATTCTGTGGGGTGATTATCGCCATTGTCCTCAGCCACTGTTGAATATACACCATTGTCAGGCCCCATACAGAACAAGCTTCTAAGTTAACTGCACATTTGCGCACTCAAGCCTATTATGCAAAGAGGGTAGGCTTGGACGTGCTACCGATCATCAAGGTATGAAGCCGATCGACAAATCAACGCTGCCTTGGGACGTTGGCGTATATTCTTTAATTAAAGAAGATCGACTTCATTATCAACAACCCTTCACAGAAGGCTACCTCAAGTAAGCCTTTTGGACTTGTAGCGTCAGCTCGTAACGAAAGCTGAGGTTTGTCAACTTTCAGGCCCATCAGGCTTTACCAACTGTGATACCCAAGCGACTAATATCCCCAGTGAGTTTTATTGCAGTATTTTTGTGCAGTCGCCATCAGCGAGAGTCAGTTTCCTTCCATGAAAAAATGTCTGAAAATATAATGAAGTGGAAGGTAACTCGTTCAAGTAAAATGGCGCAAACAATCTTGATTGAAAGGTATACAAGGTATGATGTATTTTATTTTATGTCGCAAAATAGTGCTCACATTCATGACGTCGATACGTGTCCTGAAGGTACGTGCATGGATTCATAGGCATTCGCGCGCTGAACAGCCCATCTATGTGTCAGTTACTTACTGAAATTCAGAAAAACGTCTATAAATATATGTGTGTATACGTATGACTGACATAATATATGGTCAAGCTATATACGCATTCATATATGTGTAAATAACCATCATTTTACAGATTGACGCATACATCTTTCTTTCTGTTCAAATAAAAGTACTACTATATGTCTAAAAATTTATAATTACCTGTTTTTGGTAAGTGTGCCTATTCTGGTGCTAGTTACTTTGGCAGCGGGGTATGAAAAGAAACCGGCTCCTGCCATCGGCCTCTCAGGTTCCCATGATACTGAAGGGGATGTCATCTCCAGTGTGGGTACCTCCCCCACGACG
Source organism: Paragonimus heterotremus (assembly GCA_013368495.1). Taxonomy (NCBI): domain Eukaryota; kingdom Metazoa; phylum Platyhelminthes; class Trematoda; order Plagiorchiida; family Troglotrematidae; genus Paragonimus; species Paragonimus heterotremus. The sequence continues at coordinate 3,315 of LUCH01008987.1, read as the reverse complement.
GCGTTGACTAAACTTAGGTGCCTTAGAAACAGCTGTTATATCTTGGACAGCATATATCCTGGGGGTTTGCGCGAGGCACTCAAGGACCTTGCTGACCAACGTAATTTACGGTTTACTTGATGTGTCTTCCAGAGGACAGTATCCAACAGCTGGAAACTTGCGAGTATCACACACTTTTTTAAGGGTAGTAGATGTAACTATCTGAGTCATCGCAGACCGATCGGTTTGCTATCGAGTTTCGGAAAATTTTTAGGGGTGGTTGTCTGTGACCTGCCTCCCAAGTACCTCACATCCCATAAATTCTTTCCCACTATGCAGCATGGCGTCCGCAAGCACTTTCCGTATACCACAAATCAGCCGATAGCCACTAATCTGTGGACAGAGACAGATGATCGTGACCGTCAGACTGGTGTCGTATACCTCGAACTAAACAAGGCAGTTTACCGCATGGACCACGCTGGGTCCATTGGGGGGGCTTTTGATGGTGATTGTCACCAAACGTATTTCTTATTACTGTTGTTACATTACATTGTTGACAATAAGCCACACAATTGCGCTCGAGAGATATACACTTGATTTGCTTAGTTCGGATTTTATAATCAATAAGTCGGAACCAGTTCTGTGGCTGTACTAAGTTAGTTGCTTCATTTCTGCGTTTCTGGAACCATCCGAACTGGCATCGCGGACTTCCCTAACCACTTAGCGGCGGATTCCTGCCCACTTCAAATGCTGAATAACTACAATCTGTTGAGGGGGAATGAAAACTATCTAGAACTCTTCGAAATATGTTGTACCACGGGTAACTAGCTGAAGGTAAAAAAGCCGCTCGTTCCCTCACCGTAACTGGTAAGGAGGGGCACAGTTCAGTGAAAAATTTATCATTTGCTGGTTCAGTAATTTCTCCCTCCTACGAAACTTTGGAGAAATTCCCGCTTCCACAAATCCAAACGGTAAACTTTGAAGCAGCTGAACGGGCAAACTTTCATGCGCTGGTGAGTGAAGAAGATCAAGATATCCGACAGTTCATTCTCAAAACCCAGACTCAGGCAGCTCGGCGTAATTTCGAAGACCAGTTACAAACTGCACTTCGTGACCGTTTGATCGCTGCGCGATCTGCAACAGAAACTTTTACTGCTTCCAGATTCCACTCTCCAGTCAGCTTGAACTTCATGCGAAGAGTATCATAATGTCAAAGCTACCGTGAAAGATGAACCGATGGTTTTGTACAACAACGTCAGTGCGAAAAGTTGCTGCTTGCCAGCGCAGGAACCTGGACTACCATGCTGCTAGTCGGCACGCCCTGTGAACTGAACTAAACTGACGATCAGAAAGTTGAAAGGGCGGCTCTCTGAAAAAGTGAATACCCGAAGTGCGATTGACAATAAACAATGTGCACCTGATTCGAATGCTACCCGACGGTGTAACAGCTGCAATCATGTGGTAGCGAACATTTTCAATTGACTCATCGATCTCGTGACGCTAATTGCCACAGGTGCGGTGAAATCTGACACATACAATCTGTTTGCCATAGTCCAAAGTCTTATTTCACACATTCCAATTGTGACGAAGATTACTTGAGTTCTGATTTCCATTTTGTTGTTCTTGCTGTTAATTCTGCTGATTCTACCAGTCATAGTAAAAGAACATGTCCAATTAATAATCGTGTTAAACATTCATTCACCGTGGACACTAGCAGCGTTGAATCATAGATCCATGTTGATTTTGTAAAGTGCCTGAAGGTGGTTATTTCAAAAGGTTCTAAAGCTTTTGAGGAAGGAATCACTGGACATGTTTTAAAAATGCTTGGTTCTTATCAAATCACACTATTTGTGTTCAGTCCAGTGTTAACAATCGCCACTTTTTGTTTATTGATGACGGGGTATCGATCGTTTTTTTTTGAATTAAGAAAATTTCGAACATTTCCTTCCCATTGTGTTTGGATGCACGTAACTTATAAATGTGCAACTTAATTCTTCAGTATTTGGAAGCTTTTGGTGGTACGCGTACTAAACTAGCTTTGCTGAAACTCAATCGTAATCCAATTTTTATGAAGCGATGAATCATCTCTTTTGCACTTCGATAACCTGTCAGAAAAGCGACAGACCAACTTGCGGAGAAAAAGATTGACGCCTTACAATCTCCGACTCACTGTAACTCCGCTTAAACGTGACGATAAAACGCTTCGAATTCGTGGTAATTATCGACTCACCCAACAGATGCCCCGTGCAGATGAGTCATGCTACTGTTGAACTACAAGATATTCTAAAACAATTTCGTGGCTCAAAGTTTTCCCCTGAGTTCGGTATAAAGGACGCTTTTCTGCAGATTCCACGTGACGAGGCTTCCAGAGCCCTGACAACCATCTTTGCTCCTTCAGGATTGTTTCCGTATAATTTTCTGCAATTCGGTTTGAATGCCTCGCCTGCTATACTTCAAGATGTTATAAAAACCATCACCGTCAATCTATAAGATGTTTCCATTTATCAGGATGATATTGTGCATCCGCCAACGATACCTTCTCATGTTGAACGATTGCATGATACACCCGAAGGGTTATGCACACCGAACGATGTTAATACTTTTTCCCAGTGCATTTCCGGTATGTCCAATTTCTCGTGTTTAGGGTTCCTCGTTGGTGAGAAAAATTACTGCCTTGATCCTGATCGTTTCTCACATCTATCTAAGACATCCAGTGCAGGGACTCTTGATGAGTTTCGTTCTTTAATGTGTTCTCTTCAGTGTCATTCGCGTAGAATTCCTAGTTTCGCTGATGAAGCGAAACCTTTAGTTGACCTTTCCCGGAATAAATTTATTTGGGTTGACTCACACGAATGAACTCTTCGGAATCTGCCGAACTTTCTACCTATCGATGCAGCATTGCTTACGCTTTCTTCAAAATTACCATCAACGATGATTGCTTGTGTGTCACGAACGGGTATTGCAGCTGTGCTGGAACAGAAGGGCTATCCTTTTATTTGCACTTCTGGACGCCCCAGTTCAGTGGGGTGTGGAGAAGCGCATACACAGAAGGGAGCAGTGCCGGTTCACTGGGCGATCACCAGACCTCACAAATGTTTGTTCGGCACTCAATTTACTATAGTCACTGATTTTGAAGCTCTTAGATTCATTTATAATCATAACAACTCCCTTGCTAAGTCTTCTGTGGCCATGCTTCAGCGAGGGAGTATTATATTGGCAGCGTACACTTATGTCACACAAAATCTCACTGAAAAATAATTTCCTCATGCTGACTATCTCCGTAAGCTCACTCTAGAGAGGGTGGAGACACAAAGTGTTAACTGAAACAGCCACTAC
>LUCH01008986.1:0-12577 GCA_013368495.1 Paragonimus heterotremus | reverse complement strand
ACGATGTATACCAAAATGTATAAGCATAAATTATGAAATATAACTGACTTGTGGACACTACAAGACACGCATCTCGTCGGACCACATGAAGTCGTGATCTGCAACATTTGTCGCGAGAACTGGTTTGTTGAAACGAACAACGGTTAACCAACTAGACACGTCGCGCACTTCTGCACACACTCCTACGCCTTTTGTACCTCTTACAACAGTAATAAATCTGCGCGGTTTTCAAGAAACCATGTCATCTTACCTTATCGTATATCAAGGCAATTTTCGATCTACGGCTCGTCCTACGAACGTAAATAACGCTCACCTCGTCCATGTTCCTCTGAAGACATTCCTGAAAGTGTAAAATTCGCGATCCTCAAACATCGTCTAGAAAATAGCAATATAATCCATCTCCTACAAATAAGAAAATAAATAACTGGAAGTAAAATAAATAAAAAAAATGACAAAAATGAAAAAGTACACTCAAAGAACGCCAGCATTCTTGTGATGACATTCGCACGCGTAATCTACCACAACAACAACAACAGCTATACCAGTTTTTGAAAATCAATTACGAGAAAGTGGTTTTTAATTAGTAGTCAATTAAAACAAACAGATGTGTGGTTATGGCGCAAACTTCGACGATTTCAATTTCTGCATCAGCTACCAAACCATTAAAACGATTTCTTCCAGGAAAATAATTTTTCCGAACACGACAGCTCAGAAACTCACTGTTTATGGCCAGCATTCATGATATATTTTTGATCTCCACAGTGAACTTTATTTCTATTTCGCGTTTGGTATTTCTGCGTATACCTGAGGAAACGTTAGGTTGACGCACGCACGCACTGAAGTGGGACGTGTTGCCCATGGTTACGCCATACCGAAGACAGAAACAACCAGGTGATAACGTAGACCTTATCCCACTTGAAATATTATCAGGGAAACAAACTGAACATATAACTCAGATGTATAACTAACCCACAAACGTGGCGGCCTACCATTTGCTAGGAATTACTGTGATATTTTGTGTACAATACAATTCAAACGCAACGTGGTCGACAATTAAAGTCAATGACATGTCCAAAACCACGCGAAATTGGATGGTTCTGTGACATGGAGATAGGTACACCAACACGGAAGTTCCGAGAGAGGCATTTTCAGAACATGAAATTGATCAGGAAATCCAACACGATGCGTTTTGCGAAAAAAAAATGACGACGCATTTTTCTCAACAGACGTGCTAATATGGACGATTACTGGGTACAGCTCATATTTCCCCATCGTAACGCAACAATTATACTCGACGAAATCTATAGATTCGTTCGGTGATGTAGATTTTAATATTTCACGAAAAACTTAAGAAATCTCTTCGCGCCTAAATGGCCGTTTCCAACCGCGTTGGCTATAGCTACCTGGTCGTAGCCTTTGAGCGCACTAAGTCGCACACAACATCATAAGCTTACGCCTGTATTGATTGGATCAAAATAGATGGATAGATTTCTGCTTGTCGTCTCTGAATATATGCAGAATATGTGCACGATGATTGAAAACGCTCCTGTCGGTTTTGGAAAAGTGTATCGTTATAAGAAAAAATTGTATCCCGTTGTAACGGGATACAGCGTACAAGTTGGCTGATATAAAGGACTCATTCGATCGTTGTAGTCAATATACGTCATTTTGAACCTGTGGTAATATAAGCGGTCACGTGGGATTTGTGCAACTTACTGCAGTCACAGACGATCCTGCTAGCACCTATTAGAAATCGAGTTACGGGTAATTTAGGGGTTCATTTTTTGACCATCAGTTTGTTGGTTGGTGAAAATGCATGTAATCGCCTGTTCGCCATTACAGTATCTACTAATATAATTCATGAAGTACATAACACGAACGGTTTGTTATAAAATTAAGAAAGTATTCGTTGTACGTATAAACCAGCTAGTTGTTTAGCCAAACTCGATTATTCACGCGCGCGTTGCTCAAATTTGCACTTCGTTGACCGTGTCTGTTGTTTTACTCGCATTGCCGATCTTGTGATTATGCTCAATCAACACCAGGGTAAAGTTGAAGTAAGAGACGTCAATATGTTTATTAAATCCTTTGTGGTTGTCCGAGGTGTTAGCCAGTCGTTCCTCCATTTATCGAAACGTACGGCGTTCACTTGCTGAATTCCATCGCAATGTTCGACATTCGTTGGATAATGTGGGCGTTTCACAACGTTCTGCATCCACAATTGGGTCCATGCGGGAACATATATCACAGCCGCTATCTGGAGGTAATTTAAACTGTAGTGATAGTAAAACGATTGATTTCAGAATTACCGGAAAAAATCACAGGAACCAGAGTGCAGGATCCGGAAGGTGGGCTCCCTAATGCTAGTATCATCGACCGCCTACGGGACTGGGCAATTTCCAGCAACACTCCTAAAGTGCAGTTGACACGACTGTTACGCATGTTGAAGGAAAGAATATCGGAATTACCCATTGATGCCCCAACGTTGTTGGCGACGCCGAGATGTTCGCCCATACGTGGCGTTTATTCAGGCGAATATGCCCATTTAGGTTCGGTTAATGGCATTGTGAATGCTATTGTAAGCGGGAGGCTACAGCATGTGACTTGGTAGTTTAACCCGAACAAATTCGAACGTTGTTCGATGCACTTGAAGGTTCCACGCACTTTTCGTTCGGCGCGCGGTTTAGTGCTGTCGAGTGGGCCGTAGCCCATCTCACGCCTCTCTTCTTTCTCCCCTTGGTTGCTGCCGTTGGTCCCAGACTAAGCTAGAGCTAACTACTTATCATATTTCAAACCATTGCTGGAAATATACGGTTTGTTTCCAAACATTATTGCGTTCCCTAATTCGATGCCTGTTGGGATTATGCCAAGATTGTTCTTCGGGAAAGGCAATTAAATTGTCAGTGGACGGGAATCTAAAGCATACTCACTTGTCCACTACAACTTCCGTTGGCATCCATTCGAATGTGGATGGTTTACCACCAACGAATACAGGAAAGCTCACAATACGGCCTGTTCTCTGTCGCCTGAATGAACCGATCGTAACTGAACCGTTTGTGGTTAGTGTGTACGGAGGGAGCAGCAAACCGGAAGACGTCAGTGTGTATCTTTCTGAGGTAATGCAAGAATTGCGTGATGTGCTAAGCAATGGCATACTTATTGACAACGTTCCCGTTACGGTCAGTTTAAAAGCGGCAATCTGTGATACACCGGCTCGCTCGTATGATAAACAGGCACACGAGCACTATGCATGCAATGGCTGTGATAAGCGCGACCAACGAGGATTGTACTGTGAAGGGAAAGTCACGTTCACGCAGCAACCTGGTTCCCTTCGAACAGACGCATCGTTTCGCACCGCACGCCCCACATTCCTGTCCCTATTTATGTCGATCTCAACTTTCCCCACTGACTATATGCATTCAGTGTGCCTGGGCGTTGTCCGTCGCATGATTAATAGCTGGACATCAGGACCGGTTTCCCGATACACTCGCATAGGCTCACAAGCCCTCGAACGCGTGAACGGAAGGATTGTAGAATGCCGGAAGAGCCTGTCCGGTGAATTACCTCGCAAGCGCTGCTGACTGACAGAATTCAAAGCTTGGAAAGCTACGGAGTGTCGACAATTCCTGTCATATGTCGGACCGGTTACTTTACGGAACATCCCGGACAATGATGAGTACAGGAAATTTTTGGATTTGTCCGTGTCAATATATATATTTTATGTCAACCCACCCTTAGTATCACTGATCATGATTTTGGAAAACAATTAATGAACGTGCTTTTGTTGAATTACCATAAGTTGTATGGTCAGGCAAAGATGGTATAAGACGTGCATTCGCTGGAACACCTTGCCGATGATGTGGCCACGCATGGTTCACTGGAAAACTTTTCTGCTTTTCCGTTTGAGCCCTTCATGCGTAGATTGAAACCAGTGCTTAATGGGCCAACGCGGCCAGTGGAACAATTGTACAGGTGTTAATCAGCAAGGCATTCCGCTTCTGTTTCCGTTCAAGTCTTTCATTCTGATGTTGTTACTCCCATCCACCGTCCATTTTTTGCCTGGACGCTCAGTGTACATAAAGGGTTCCATTTTGCTTTCAAACACGCCCAAACAATGCTGCCCCTATTAATGATGTCCCTTGCATAGTCGTTGATATATGCAACCCCACTTCTGACGATAGCTCTGTGAGTTATCGTCCCCTTACCACATTCCGACCGTTCAACACTCAGTTTTTCATCTCACCATTTGTATATGTTACTCGTCAATGATTTATCACCGGACGTTTTCATAGCTAGTGTGTCTTGCACAAACGCTATGGGTTTGCTCTTTCCCATTCATCCGCATTTTGTTTTTATCCCCATTTTGCATACCTGTAAATAGCATGTCATATTGAGATTGATAAAGTTCCGTTTGTGACTTATGACCTTTAACTCCTGAGTTATCATTAATTACGCGTCAGTTGTAACAATTGAAAAACTTCCATTGCAGATGTACAGTGTTGTAACCTTCTTGGAGGACAAGGTACCCTGTTGCACGGTGTTGAGCTCCACGTGGATACATGATGGTATAGCATTGTGGCCGAATGACCTGTCACTCCAGTTTACCACAGCTGTGAAAGATCATTGGGTCTCCCTGCCCGACTCTGCTAAAATATCTGTCGGAGTAATTAGCATAACAGGTAATGATTTTGTGATTGTGTCTTGTGCTTTAGCCCACTGTTTGCAAGTTCATCGTTATGCTGAAAAGGTGAAAATTACATCGGATGTAGTTTCTTCTGATGTAACGATGCGAATGGGACAACGGTGTCAGAGGTTCAGATATTGCTGACGTGCCTGTAATTCCTATTGTTTTTTAGCCAACGACCGAGGAAACTTATGTCTTAGTCATCATCCAATGAATCCGGCGGCCTTTCGTCTAATTTTGCTACCAGCGCCTCAGGTGCACAACATCTCACGTTCGTCGTGGAAAAATTTGGTTCTTTGGGAACGACGCAGTGCTACGCACTTGGGCATTCAACCCAACGTACCTCGGCCGCTGTTTTCCACGGTCCCGTTGCATCCTCCATCGGTACTCACGCATATCACCATCCCATCTCACTTGCTAGACTTCCTGTTCCATCCGTCGCCCCCATTCGGCCCCGTTCCGCCACCCCCACGTTATCTTCCCGCCAACTGTTTGGCAGTTCTCACAAAAACATTTGTCCCCACATTTCCACATCACCGCCGACTTCGTTGCTGCCGTCCACCAGTTTATCCGCGGCTCCTCTTGCAGCATCTTTCCCGCAAAGCGAATCGGCCTTTCCCTCTCAGCTGACCACATTAATAAATATGTTCCAAGAATTTGTCGCAGAAAAGTGGTAAATGATTAAAGAGGTGGCCATTTCGAGAGAACGTCTGTTTCCTGGTGTGGATGCTCAGGGTGAGGCTGTGCGTGACATCCGATCACATGCTTCGCCCGTGAATAGTGTAACCAGTTTTCGTGAACTGGAAGCAAACTTACAAAGACAGCAGTTCAGGACAATTGTGGTAAGTGTAGGGCTAATAATTTGAACATTGTAAGATGGACCATCTGGAAGCGATGAGTGACCCCTCTGCCAGACTACTGCTTCGCCGTTGTATGCGGGAGGCCATCGGATCACAGCTGGCAGTAGAGATGACTTATGCCGGAGGGACAAACAAGCTCGCTTTCAAAGACTCAATTCTACGATGAGTAATAGAAGGTTAGAGGAGTGTTGCAACAACGTAATCTATATTGAGCGTAGAAACAGTTCTACCACACGAATTGAGTCCGAAAACTGGGCGGAAGGAAGTTAACCAGTGGATGTGTTGTTGGCTCTACAACGCCCGTGACCGCGGAAGGAAATGCAGACTGAGAAAACTGAAGACACCGTCGCAAATAAGCTTCTAAAGTGGCAATGAGAGTTACGCGGTTTGGACATTCACGAATCTCACCCTATAAAAGTTTGAGCCACCTGTGTGGATGTCATGTTTTACGCGAAATTGATTTTCAATGGCGTTCATTTTTGCAAACCTTAAGTCTCGATCTGTTATATTATCGTGTGGCCGGAGGTCATGATTTCGAAAATTATTTATTATTTCTTGTTTGCACTTTGTTTCACTTCATTCCAGTGATTCTGACTTGTTTTTTCAGGAGTGGGAATCACATGCGGAAGTTTGAGCTGTATACGAAGAGATCCCTCACTGTATATTTAATTTACTGTAACTTATTCCCACTATTCATTCTCGATTGGATTTTTCCCACTCAGTGCATCGCACCGTGGGAACGCGTCCCCACGTTTACCGCGGTAAACGACGATTAGGTAGTGCTTACAAGATGAAGTACGTACGTTGTCCCAGAACCGGTTACGTTGCATTTAGTTGTTTCCGGTTTAAAGTAGGGATAAATACGTCGTTTCAGGTTAACTTGGGGGTGAATTGGGGAGGTTCGGGGAAATGGAGAGGTAAATTAGGTCGTTTTGCGGTGAGTCAGGGGTGAATTTGTTCATTTTGTGGAAATTTAGGTTTAATTCAGGGGTAAATTATGTGGTTTAGGGTTAATTTGAAGCAATTATTGGGGTACGGGAAATTGACACATTACAAACTTAATGCGCTACGTTCGTCAGGGCTAAATTACGGAACGCGTGTCAAATCCCTAACAAATCCCTAAATGGTCTCCGGATTGGTCCATTAGACCTAATTAGGGATTTACCCTAAATTAACCTTAATTGTGCTAACAGAAGAGGACCATGTGGCTATAGCCAACGCCATTTCCAACTCGCTTCCGCATTAAAGCATCGTAAGGACGGACTACACAGCTGCCGAGTCTGTCCAGTTCTCCGCCAGATTTCGGAATTTCCCGCTCTCCCGCGCACGAACTGAATTATTTCAACATTTTCCGGATCGAGGTTACGTGGACTAACGACGATATCCTTCGAAGATACATTTGCACGTATAGCAGAAAATGAAATCAGCACGAGGTACGCCATTTTGTTTCGATTGTTCGACCTGCTCATTTTCCATTTCTTACAGAGCATACTGTCGACGTCCTGCCAATTGGTCAACCACTGGAAGGCTCCCGTGAAAAAGACTAATCAATACGTATCCTTTCTTTCCCTAGTCTGTATGTCAGGTGTCACGTGTTACATAAACATTCCCACCCGAATTCTACCTTCCGTCTTCTCGATTGCCTGTTACATTTGGCGACCCTGCCAGGATGCGGAAACACCCCAAGTAAAGAAGATTTGACACCTGGCCCTACGACGGGGATTTTACGAAAGATGTTGCACCTTTTCACAGTCTTGATAACATTGGTTGTCCGCCGAGGAGCCATCGCTGCGGAGGTTACTGTGACCGTCACTGCACCCGAGAAGTTCCACCTAGGCGGAGACTTCTCAAGCTGGGAAATGCAGGCTCGGCAGTACGTGGATACGTTTGAACCCTTCCGTCAGCCAAACGCACTGCTGAACTTACTGGCAGGATAGGCGCCTACAGTTGCGTTAGAAGATGAGGTCGTGAAGAACGCAGTAACGAAACAAACATACAAACGCCTTAGAAGCACACTGACATCCGGGGCTCTGGCCGTGGACTACAGGAGGGAGTTCCGCAAACGCCTTCAACGGCACGGCGAGGATATCCAGACTTAAGTACGGCAGCTGAAGCGCCTAGCCCGCTAAGGGTTTCCAACAGGGCCTGTGGAATGACGAGCCGAACGGGTTTTGGAACGGTTGCTTGAAGAGGTAACTTCCCTGAAGGTTTGCAAATGGTTCCCGAGGAATCCGCCCACGGAAATGGAACAGGCTATTGAAGTCGGGCGACACGTCGAAGTAATCACGAACAGCCTCGAGAGGAATTTCGGCTCCGAACTTGAAGTGAGTGGTGCCTCTCAACCGCCAAGGAGGGGCTACCAACGTGACGCATGGAGCCGTGGACGAAGTCAGAAGAATTGACCCCGGAACGGCTGTTGCTATTGCCAACAGTTTGGTCGATTTGCACGAGCTTGCGGCCATAACGGAAAAAGACCAGGTGTTTCAGCGTTCACATTTAATCGACTGACTTCTAATGAGTTCGAAAGCTAGGGCACAAACATAGACAGAATGATCCATTTGACAACTGTCTTGTCACAGAACCGGAAGTTGCCCGTAGCCCCGATCACCATAGACGGACGACGCATTTCTTGCCTCATTGATACGGGAGAGTCCTGTAGCTTAGTGGGGTCAAAAGCAGCGGTTAGTCTAGCAGGGTGCAACTAGCACTAATCGCGTAATAAGTTGTTACCAGTCAACGGAACACCCCTCACAGTTCGGGGGAAAACGGGTGTTGAAACGAACGTGGCCGGAATGCACCTCAGCCATGAAGTGATGATTGTCGACAGGTTATTGTGAGACGTGATTCTAAGAGTGGATGTGTTGGAGAAAATGAACCGTCGTCTAGATTTGGTCCAAAAAAAACTGCTCACTAGTAAGCCGACGACGTTGTAACGAGGATCCACAGTAAAGGCGGTGAGACCAAATACAAATAAAATTTCCACCACAACTCCTAATCCAAGCAACATTGGGGGGCAAAGTTTGGGACTAACATCAGCTTTCAAGAGGCAAGCTGGCAGAGGGATGACCAACGGAAGGGCGGGTCGACTGAACTGATTAAGGAATACATGTATGCTTTTGCTTGGAACGGGACAATGTCAGGGCGTACAGGAATGTTAAAACATTAGATTGATACAGGGAAATGTATGCCGATACGAACACCTCAGAGACAAATACAAGTTCACTACCGACCGGAACTGCAAGAGATCGTTGAACAAATGCTTAGGAATAACATTATCCAGCCCTCCAATTCACCTTGAGCCGCCCCAGTAGTTTTGTTGATTACCGACTCCTGAACAGCGTCACAAAGCGAGACTTGTTCCGTCTTCTACACAAGGACGACGTACTAGAGGCGCTTAGCGGGTCGTGTCTGTTTAGCACACTCGACCTTGCATCCGGTTACTGGCAAGTCGAATTTGACGAGGTAGACAGGAGCAAAACAGCGTTCACTTTGCTTTCGGGCCTGTACGAATTTCAGACAATGCCGTTCGGCTTAGTGAAAGCACCGGCAACATTTCAACGCTTGATGCAATCAGTACTTCTTGACCTGGTGCCTCAGAAGTGTTAAGTATATTTGAACGCTGTCGCCGCTCACGGGACATCATCCCACGAACTCCTCACAAATCTACGAATCATACTGAATCGTTTACGTCAGGTGGGTCTTGAGCTAAACTCGGCTAAATGCAGATTGATGCAGGAGGAGATTGATTTTCTGGGACATGTCATATCTAATGAAGGCATTCAGACAGATGGCGCTAAGACTGTCCAAGTGGAACAGTGGCCAATCCCACTGACGGTCAGTGGGGTGAGGAGTTCCCTGGGTCCAGCTTCATGCTACGGGCGATTCGTCCGCAACTTTTCAACGATAGCAGAACCTTTAGAAACTTCGCCAGGGAAAGACCACTAGCTTGCATTGGCGGAGGCGCAACAACGGAGTTTTGACCGACTGCGTAAGGCACTGTGCGAATCTCCAATACTAACATTCCCTGACCTTGCCATGGAAGCTGGCGAATTCCTATTGGACACTGATGCGAGTGATCATGGTCTCGGAGCAGTGTTGTACCAAAAAGGTGAAACAGGAGAAGAACACGTTATTGCGTACGGAAGCAGGTCCCTAAATAAACGAGAAGAGAACTGTTGTACCACGAGGAAGTAAACGCTAGCATTAGTGTCCATTTTAAAACAACGTCGTCATTACCTGCTTGGTAAGAATTTCGTGCCACGCACTGACCATCAGTCGTTCACGTGGTTAAGGAATTTTCGCCACCCGGAAGAATGGATTGCCCGTTGGTAGGAGTAGTTGTAAGAACGTGCTTTTGAGTGCTACCACCGGCCAGAAAAACAGCGCGGGAATGCAGATGCCCTCTCTCGATGACCAACCCGTGATCATGAGGATTGTCCTTCTTGCACCACACAACACGTGGCACTAATCAGTCTTAAGAACAGAACAGAAAGCTGGGGTGAATTGCAAAAGGATGATTCCGAGCCGACTCTGATTAATGAAGGGGTATCAGCGAGTGGAAGTAAACCGACGGGCTAAGAGCTTGCAGGCTGCAGTTGGGAGACTCGATGCTTGTGAGCCCTTTGGGAGAAGCCGGTGATGGTAGATGGCATCTTGTACATACAATATGGGCCCACTTACACCAGAAGTAATGTCGTCTATCAGACAAAAGTCGCCAAGGTGCTAGAGAACCTTCACCAAGAGTTGGGACACGCCGGACAGAATAAAATGGACGAAGTAGCACGGGCGATGGTTTGCTGGTCTCATCTGCGGAGAGATGTCGCCAATTTTTGTCGAAGTTGTTTATTGTGCGTTAGGCTTGGGAGCCCAATATTGCATTACAGAAAACCGTTACAATCAGTAAGGACTGAATAGCCAAATGAGATCATAAGCGTCGACCTAATGGGACCGCTACGTGAGACACGTCAGGGAAAAAGGCACATCTTTGAAATGGTGGATCACTTCACAAAATGGACTAAAGTTGTGCCGTTGTCGGCGTTTGATGCCCCTTCGGTTGCCAAGGCGAGTCTTAGCAAATGGACCTGCAATGAGGGTGCTCCGGGACAGTTGCGTTTAGATGAAGGTTTCAAATTTGAGAGTGTCAGCATGCACAAACTGTATCGAATTTCGAAGCCACAGTCGTGTGAAAATCCGACCCAACCCGATTCCCCCAAACGTTTATCCCTGTATGTTTTACCGCCCCTGTTTCTGGCCGTTAGTTGGCCTTGACCTAAATGTTTTGTTTCAACGCGTCAATTGACAGTTGTGCGAATGGCCACGTGTCGCTTTTTGTACTTTGCTTGAGTGGTGCGTGCGTCACTTTTTGGAGCTCGGCTCGTCCCTGTCGTTTTTGAATCTGTTGACTGCTCGAAAGAACTCTGTTGAATATGAATATTATATTATGTGCTTACAGTTCATCTTTAGCCTACTTGGCATCAAATTGTAATTATCTCCTGGAAACGATCCGTCAGTCCAAACTGTTAAGGTTGTCTACTCATTAATATTGATCATCTGTTCAGTAGTACCATGGCTCTGTGAACCAATCTTGTTTTGACCATTTGGGATCGTTGGTTTATTGCTACGCGTTGCTCAACGTTTTTGTGGTAGATCGTGCAGTACTCAATATTGATCTTCAGACTGGTTATCGCTTGATGACGTCTGACAATTGCAGGAATCAACCTATACTGGAAGGCCACTTGAAATCATTCGAGCAAGTCAAAGGTGCTATTGATTCTGTTTCGTGCTCCAGTTCTCGTGGTAGTTTTAACAGTCGTAAGATTGTTCAGGCTAGATCTGCATTGTCACGGGTTGAACTGAAAGTAAGGCAACCTAAGGAAGAAGTTAAACTACAGATGATTTTATTGCGAGCTAAGTCAGAAGTAGAGGATGTTAGGTTGAACGCTATACCAGCCGATGAGAATGGAGATATTCATAATGAGCATATAGAATCAGAAAACAGAGAGGATATAAGTGAGCAAGACGTTCACATACGTAATTTTCTTGATGATTGTGGGACACGATTGAATCCGATGACTGTCCGTACTGCAGAGCAGGTACCAACTAAGTCTGGAGGAGAATAAGTCTCCGCACTATCCCCACTGTCTGCAAACTTGGCGCTGCCAAAAGTAGAACTTGGTTTATTTGATGGCAACCCCATGACGTATTGAAAATTTGTGCGACAGTTCAAAAGCTACGTCGAATCTGAAGTGTCAGGTGATGGCCAGAGGCTACTTTATCTGATGTGTTACTGCAAAGGTCGAGCTAGAGAGTCGATAGTTGAATATGTCATGCTGGCTATCGCAGAGCACGGCAGTTGCTAGAAGAACTTTACGGACAGCCATATTTTATCGCTAGATCTATGATAGGTGAGTTGCTGCCCAACGACAAATGTGTGGGCAACAGCATTGAATCTTTGTCACAGTTGTCCATACGAATGCAAAACTGCTCTATTGCATTGGGTCAAATGAACCACATGACTAAACTAAACTCAGTGACAACACTAGAGCGCATCGTGAGAGTCTCATCCTTGAATCTACAGCATAAATGGGCAGAAACCGCGGGTCACATTTTTGGCATGGCGCGAGAACCGTCCTTTAACAAACTGACTGAATGTATCTCACGTTGTGCGAAGACCGAGCGCAGCAGATATGGTAAGGTAGTTGATGAAAGTTAACGGAAGCACCCTAGGACAATGATAATAATAATAATATATATTTCTCAACGCATTTGTGAGAAGCACGCTCGGGGGTGCGCGATCATGACAGATATTTACATGCGGTACAAAGCAACACATGGATATAACAATACAAACATGAAACCTGGTGACAACTGAAAACGTAATTAGAGGGAAAATAGTCACGGTTTACAATGTTCGATTGACACATAAGAAAAAAAGATAGTTCATCTGTTCCACAGTTTTAGTCCAAAAAATGAGATGTTAAGCTAATTTATCTTTTACAAGGTTAAGTGAAGACGACGTTTCAAATATTTCAAG
>LUCH01008983.1:0-10894 GCA_013368495.1 Paragonimus heterotremus | reverse complement strand
TGCTTTACAGTGCATCGTGGTTCGCATGGGCTGTTTTTGTTTTTGTTTGCCTTCTTGCCGTTTTCAAAAGTGTTACCATATATATAGCACAGCCCACTTTATTCATCCTGGATATCCTGGGCTGCGGGGATCGGGCGGGAGTGATCACTAACTAACGTACCCCATCAGTTACGACTGCTGATAGCGATCACAAGAACAGAAGCGTAGTGATTACTCTAGAGCAAGTCAGTCAACCATTTTTTTATCACTGAACCCTGGCCAAAGGGTTACATTGTTTTAGGGGAACCTCGGAAGCGGCTAGGAGCATTGGATTACAGCCCTGAGCAAATACTGTGTGTCCCTATATCGAATCGGTCCTTGAGGTACACCTGCAGAAATTGTGGAAGATGGGTGGATGAGGGCACTTGCAGAGTAATGGATGTAGCCAGGGTGAAACAAACGTTGACGCTTGTGTGAATTTTACGTACAGGTGTTTCCAATTTCGTTCTGAATCATTCTTTGCAACGACAATTAGACAAACCACCAAGCCGCGCCAACCGCACCGCGGGGCCACGTGAACTCTAGCAGTTTGTTTCAGACAGTTGCGCATAAATATACCCCTACAGACATACATCCTTACAATTGCAAGGGCATACATAATCATTCGAGCACGTAAGACAAATTCTCACTGACAATTACGGGTATGCAGTCAAACGGATGGCAAACTGCCCTCATACTTCAAACAAACGCAGCATATCAATGCAAAGATGGTCATGTCAAGAAATAAACATTCCCATTCTTGCTCCAGCTTTCTCTTTATCGATTCGACTGAAGTAGTCCGAAAAACAGGCTCAGGTAGTCCGTACCATGGGCTAATGATTCTGTTAGTAAGAAAACTCGGCTGTAATGAACATAAAAACACGTGGCTTGCACGAAGACAACGAATTTTCCTTCGGGCGAGGAGTTTCTCTGACCGAGAACAGTGCTGCCGTGAAACCACGCAGGACATCATAAACCCCGGTTAGGTCCCTACGAAGTCGTCTACGTTTCAGGAAATTTCCAATCTGGTTACGTTTTCTATGCCATTTGTACCGCCAACTATTCTGGTGGTGAAACCTTGGGCATTCTGTAGGCATCTTGTGTTTATTTTTGGGTACGGGTTTCATTCTTGAACTTAGTATTCTAGACACCGCCTTACAAAAGCCTTATACAGTGGAATAAGTGCACCAGGGTCCCTTGAACAGGATGTTTTCTTCAGTGGTAAGAGGGCCACTGTGGCCTTTTTGCGGCGAATGCAAATTCAGTAGCTTCTTCGAAATTACTGCACAGACGGTTCCCAAGGTCTCCAGTTTCAACCATCACGGTAATCTACACCTTTTTATTTACCTCGTGGGGATAGTGATGGACTTGCAATTTTCTGAGCTAACCAAATTACCGTAGCTAGCTGGATTAAGCAGAAAGTCTCATTCCGCCGATCATGTAATAAGTTTTAATTAAATCCGCTTAAAAATCCAATCGATTTGACTTACCGGCCATCTTTGCATCGTCAGTAAACATGTAGCAAGGCACGTTCTGTTCGTCAACTGAGTCATTAATATACATAAAAACTAGAATGATCCCAGCACAAAACTTTGTGGTACCATGCTACAGCCCTCTGGACACCCGAAAGTGTTCACCAAAGGACACTGTGAATGTCCTGTCTTACAAGAAATATCTAATCCATTCGATGACCTCTCGCATTACGCAACACTTCTAAAGTTTTCCCAGAAGCGGTCGATGGCTGACTGGTCCAAGCGCTTTTCAAAAGTCGAAGAGACATAATTCCACCTGCTTCCTCTTTGTCTAATCTTCCGATTATTTCGTCCAGGAAACAGATGAGGTTTGACAGACACAATCTTATTTTTGGTTAGGAAGTTATTATTGGAGGGAATGCTGTCCAAGCAATCTTTGACGGCTGTCTTACACACTTTCGGCAAGACGCAGGTTGGGCAAATAGGGTGACAGTTTGTGGCTTTCCATTTTGACCCTCCCTTGTGAATGACCACCACAGTAGCTACCTTCCAATCTTTAACAGTCCGTCCCTCGCTAAGTGACACTGATCAGTGTAGCTAACCAACATGCCCAAACCTCGACCACTGGACGAACCGGAACGATGTGAATATCATCTGGCCCCGGTGACTTCAATGGTTCCAGGTTACTGTGGAATGGCCTGTACCTCGGAGGCTGAGGATGTGAAGTTTTGCATCGCAGTTGCTGGCACCCTAGCTTTCGTCGTTGTTGGGCCCTTAAAATTGTATCACCGATATACGCTGGCAGAATATCAACTAAAGTGTACCGCTTTCTTCTGATCATCAACTAAGATCTTTCTCTCAGCCGTGGTGAGATTGCCAACGCATTTACGGGGAGCAGGATCTGGCAGCACACAGCCTTAGAACAGATTCGGTTTGGATTTGGCCTATCGCACTAACCACGCTTCATGCAATTGCCCATGCCCTTTTGTGAATCGTTGAGGCCCGGCTACTCTCGAGCTGAAAACGAAGTCTCCATGCAACCCCCACCTGTGAGTTTGAAACGCTTCCGAGCGATTCTTTTCCTTTTTAATTCTAAAGGACAGCATCTGTGCACCCAGGCAGTCCATCCTTGTTATGTTTGTAAACGACGGGCATATGCTTTTCTATTACCGTAATCATATTTTGTTCTAATAAGTTCCGAAGTTTATCCAGAGTAGCATCGCCATTGGGCGATTCTCACTGTAACGTCGTTGCATCTTTCAAAATTTCATGTAATACAATCGTTCGGTTGTTTCTGGTCCGTTTTTCCAGTACTGGCTTCCAACTAACACAGTGCTTGAGTCTCGGAATTGCACAATCGCTTTTACCTAGGGGATAACACATTTTTAGAATACATACCCGGAGTTCATTTCTGGTTACTTCCGGTTCAAGCATCCAGTCTTCTTGCCTTGACCTGAGCTTGGTTGCTTGCTGAACAAGTTGCTGAAGAAGACTGTTTTTTGAGGCCTTTTTAATTGTTTTCCCTGAACGTGCTCTCCGCAGATAGCTCATTTTTCTAGTCAACTCTCGATGTGTTCAGATCGCCTAGAAGTAGAACCAAATTTTGTCTGTTGCAGGTTTGATCCGTAGTACTAGGTAACGTGTTTCCCTCCTCATCCATGGCATTAGGGCATTTATATACCAAGAGTACTGATGAACAAGTCGGGATGCCAGGTAGTATACATTCTGCTAGCTGTCAATTTTTAGTGTAAAGACTCATATCAGCAACCTGGGCACAATGGTTTGCAGCTAGCAGAAGCACCCTACCTCGGTGTCTGCCATCCTCCGTATCTTTTTTTATATCAAATCATCCCTGGAGGGCGCAAGTGATCAACCACCAATTCCTGTTCGAGCCGTGGTTACGTGATGGCGACTACACCACATCGTGTCACTTCGATGCCCAACTCAGTCCATTCATTGTCAATGCCACATGCAGTTGGGCACAGGGTGTTCATCCACTTATCTTGACAGCATGTTTTGATTCTTAAGATAAATCTCTCGAAGGTTATTCCCGAAGGAGTCGTTTGTTTTTATTGTGGTGGTGCTCTACCAGCGTTATTTCACGTCGTCGATATCGTTCTTATTTGGCAACGGCTGGCTGGTCGGTCTTATGGTAATATATGACATCCTAAACAGCTGATGGAGAACTTGTCTGAAGTCGGCGGAAAGGATTTTAGTCGTCCAGTATTGAGGTCAATGCTTACGGCGAGCTGACGCGCAACGTTGTGATGGTCTCCTTGCCTAGACGGCCCAGCGCAATGGCGATTTTTACACACCGTCAAGTTTTCTGGGACGACTGTGAGGCGGTTGCCAGGTTTTTTCACTCTGTCCCAAGATTTCCTCAGGAGGTTGTCACCTTGAATTTGACTTAAAAACCCGTCCACCATTGGATCCTGGTACTTGCGTGTGCTCCCTTAATTTACCTCCGCGACTACTCTCATAATGGCAACGTGTTCAGTAGTATCAGCCAGCCCGAACAGCCGTATTACGTCGTACATAACGGTCTTCACTCTGGCCCCTCCATCCCTGAAGTAAGTAACACCGTGGACGCCAAGGTTCCGTGTTCTACAAACAGCCACCTCTAGATATGTCTCTACTTACTGCAAACTGTTGCTGAGGATCTTAGTATTCGATTGGGTGCCCTGGATCAGAGCTAAATTGCTCTCCTTCCGTATCTTCGGTGTCTTGTCAAGTCGACCTTGAACACCCGGCTTCTTTGCGGCCATACTAGCGCCGAGGTGCTTGTCAAGCCGTGCATGGGCTACATCTGATTTCTTCCTCTCGGAACTGAGCTGATTTGCGTTCTTTGATGGATGGGTTCCCAGCACCTTGAGAGGAGTTCTAAGTACATCGCTAGTCTCACCGACTCCCGGGACAGCCAACACAAACGCTTTGATCATCACAGGGAGTGTCGCCCATGAATTCCGATGCGATACTTTGCAAAAGTTAGTCGCCGAGATTGTGGCTGTCTTTGGGCACAGCATTCGGTGTGAGGAGGGTAGATACACAACTGCTTTCAGCACCCACAGGGCCAGCATCCACACTATCTTTGGTGGCAGACTGAGTGGTTACACCTGGCCTAGTGAGCGGTTGACTAAGAGGCTCAAAGTCTCATATCGTGTCAACCGATTTACGTCTTGATGTAACTGGACTTAAACCTGCGCACCCGTTGCATACCCAATTCAACTCCGGGAACCTCTTGTAGGGATTTGTGGAAGGCACAATTCTGACACCAAAGTTATCTCAAAAATGATGGCTTCGCTTCCCGTTGATTGTACGACAGCCGGTGATGATCCGTTTTCAGTCTATGGCGTGGATAATTTTGGACGTCTAGAGGCTGGAACTAGAGGTTACATTTGTAACAGAGAAGGCCATCTTTTCACCTGTTTAAGAACGAAAGCAACACACTTGAAATTGGCACAGTCGATGAAAACCGACCCATTCTCAATGACCCTAATTAGGTTCGCCGGCCGCCAAAGTGTGCCGGAAGTTATGTGCGGCGATAACGGGTCCGACTTCGCAGGCGCGAAGACGGAGCTGGAGAGGAGGTAACTTGTCTTCGATTAGGACGAAATTCATCGGAACTTGGCTGTTCATGGTACCAGATTGTAAGCGAATCTCCTCACTGCGGAGCCATTGGGGTGTAACATGGGAGCGCATGATACACACAGTTCGACAATACATGCATGATGTCATGATGCAATAGGTGGTGCGGGACGAGGTCTTCCACAATTGCTTGATTGAAGTCGGCAGAAGCCTGAATGATAGGTCTTCGTTTTCAGTCTGTGATGATCCGGATCGTCGCTCGGTTCCAATACCAAACGATACGTTGTTGTTAAGACCAAACCCTGACCTCCCGCAAACCCACATTACGTTACTAGGAAGGCACACAAAATTATGTAGCCAGACTGAACACCTGGTTGATGTGCTTTGGAGACGTTGGATCAAACAGCATCTACCTGTCACTCAGGCTCACCCTGAGTGGACCAAGGTTGAGCGAAAAGTGGAGGTTGGTGACCTTGATCTGCTTAATGGAGGTTCTCGACCGGCAGGCGTTTGGCCCGAAGCCGTGACGAATAGATTAGTGAAAAATGCTGACAATGACGTCCATGCAAACAATTGGCAGCAAGATCAGGAGAGATCAAAGATCCATAGGTCTCTTCGAAGAGGATGAGGCTACTGGCGCCCCCAGCAAGGCAGGCTCAAGGGAGAAGGAAGACGGCCAACATACACGCTCAACCGCAGAAGCCTGGGTGTTGGGAATCTATGCTGATTTTGAAGACCGACGTTAAAGTTGCCGCTTGCGTTCGGTGTTCGACGGTTGTTGTGAGTCGCAGTAAGACAGAGACAATGTTCCTTGTCTTTATTTGTCCCCTTCCGGTTGATTCCTCCTTTTCTGAAGTTCAAAATCTTCTTGGTAGTGATTGCGAGGACTCATACGACCACTCCAGTGATGTGCACAAGAAATCATTCCTTCTGCGGACGTTAACACTGACGTACTGCCAAAAATGAATCTCGTTTATTTGGCGAAGCTTCTTCTTGCACGGCTTGTTCATCCTTACTTCCCATTCTTGTATCTTTGTTTGTGTTACTTTGTTTCATTTACGTTTTATCGCTCCACTGTTACGTGGCTGTTGCATTTCGCCTTATTCACATGACTCATTAGTCTTGAATCCCGTATGTTTGATAGATTCAATATTCAGGTTTTTTGTCATTTTTTGTTATTTAGCTTCTCATAATCTTCTTGTACCTTAACACCTTTTTATTAATAAATTCGTCTTTACGGTCGTGTTTCCCCTTGGATCCGAATCGGTTGTCCAGCGGACTCAAAATGTATGGATGCTTGCTGCATTACAGACGCAAATTATCGAGATCCAGCCTATCGACAGATGTTGCGAGTAGAATACTGTCTGCCAGATCAACCAGTGGACGTCGGGGGTTAACAGCTGTCGACCGTGTACAGCATTTCACGGCCCTGGTTATATTATCTATGGAGAACTTCGACGTGATCTACTGCTCGATATTAGTCGAAATGTTTTGGAAATCTGCATCCGTTTCTGACGAACTGTGCGCCCTCTTACGGAAGGGTGAGATTCGTCTCTCAACATGGATACCTAATAGTGTCTACGTTGTTGAGCGCATAAAGTTAGAGCTGCAGGGTACGGAGTATCAAAGAGGTTTGGGTGTGACGCAAGAAGTGTTGAATGATTGCTTCCTCTTTTCAACTGTACCTCTCGAATGCATTTATCCTCCATACAGACTTTTAACAGTACTTTGATCTAATGTTACTTACAGACAGTGATCTGCCACAGGGCCCTTGGTGTTGTGGTCTTGCATGGGATAGTATGGAGGAAAAGACCGCTAGTCTAACCTGGGACAACTGACTGACAAACACTCGACCTGTCAAATTAATTACGGTGCCTCGTCGTGTTCCACCAGACATATCTGCTGCCGCGGGAGTGGAACTGCGCTCGTTTTTTATGATGCATGAAGTAGGACAGGGAATAGTTGTTCATATTATACTAACAGCACCGAGCTTTTTAGTTAATTGCCGTTTCATTTTAAGTAAACCAAGAATGGTCGCGGGTAAAATAGTTTGCCTCCCGAAACGTAAACTCTCGGCGGCCGCCCTCACAGCAGGACTGTCGAGGCCCTTTGAGGAAGAGTTGAGAATACGTACCGACCGCGTAGTCTTGTGGACGCACTCAACCCTAGTGTTGCAATATATTTGTCACATATGGTCGCACTTTGCGGTATTGGTTGCAAAGCGAGTGAACATACCACTATATCACGGTGCAGACGGGCCTTCCGGGATGTTTTTGGCCGACAAGTGCTTCAGATTTATTTTCACATGAGAGGAACCACTGGCTTTACAGACCTGTGTTTTCAGCGCTCTCAGACAGCAGCTGGCCGAAGCCACCACCTTCTGGGAAGTGGTAGGCGTGGGCTGTAAATTTAGGCGTGTTTCTCCTGGTGGGATTATGCATTAAGTAAACTCCATTCTGGAATATTTTATGCCACGAAATTTAAGTTAATTAAAACTGGTTAAGGCAGTGACGTGGATTTTTTGATCCGTTGAACCTGTTCACGAACTGAAGCTTGGAACTCAAAGAGGTACGGTGGAGTCAGGACCATTGAGGTTGCTCGGACTGGAACCAGCCACAATTCGGTTGATCAAGTTTGTTTAGGGAGTACATTTTCGAGTGATCTAAAACACCTCAGGAATAATTCCGTTGACAGGAGACCTGTGGGTAGTAGCTCCCGGTTGCGCACCATATTAAGAAACTGTCTATTGTGACTCTTAGGAAAAGCACGTGATGGCACTGGCAAATTCGGCACAAAACCTATGATTTTACTCCTGTAAGTTACGGTCACATAGCGTACATTTAGGCAATACCACGGGCTGGAAGGTCACGAAACAGGCTTGATTAATTGTTTCCGGCTACTGAGAGTAATTCCCTCAATAACGCGTACTCGACAATTCCACCCACGCTTGTTCAAAAGGTCGAATTAACCTGACTATCTTCCAAGTCCCAACAACGCCAGAAAAGGCGATCGGAAGAATTGGAGTTTATATGTTACTGTATGGTAAAGCTAAAAAGTTACCGTCCCACCTTGACCCTGGATCAGGCGAATACACAAATTGTACAGCAAAAAGGCGTTCGAAATGTGGGGCGATTGAACACGCGTTCACAACTCGCTATCACTCAACGGAAAATGAGCCCAACAAAACAACCCGGTGCGGATTAAAATGAGGACGTGCCAAACAATACCAGGAAGAAAGTCCCAACAAATAGGCAATGATAGTTATGAAAAAAGGAAATCAAACATTTTATGCGCAGTTTTGGTACAAAATTCATCGCAATCATTCACTGTACACGGCGAAGACACATTAGAGGCACATTAAAGATCGGCTTTCTACAAACAAATCAAACATATTGCAACGGACTCATTGTTCCGCATCATTCCAAACAAAGGAAGGCAAACGTGTCAGACTAACTTCAACAGACCCAATAAATATTGTTCCGATGTGTGAGAAGTTGCTTTAGACCCTACATTGTCCAATCCCCTGATGACATTCGTGGGCTTGTTATAGAAAGCACTTATGGAATCCGGGGAGTCATGTGTTGAACTTGCTGTTGTTCGTTTGGTACGTTGGTTGCCTTATGTATTTTCTGATACGGAAAGTTAAATTCGCTGAGTTATGTTTGGTATGTTTGTAGGAAGCCAATTCTAAGTTTGCCATAATTTTCTTAGAGGTATACAGAAAACAACCATGATGGGTTTTTTAACACAACCTCACATGAAACTTGTTTTCCCACTTTTGACAACCATCACTACTTACTCATTGAGACATCCTTACTTTCCTGCCATGGGGAATCTTCCAACTTGAAAATCTGCAATTACGTATTTTGTAAAATTTGCAATCACTGATGCCGTCACCAGGTGGGCCATGGTTAAGACTGTATGTTTTGGCCGAATGATATAGGGTCAGTATCTCGGATCAACGTGACGGTAAATCTGCCCAAAATTCTACCTCGTGTCTCTTGGCCCCCTTTATGTCTTTAATGTAGAATGGACCATATATCGCATGCAATGTTTATGCACCACAGTTGAATTCCGCTGCAAACGGATGCACAGCACCAACTACCACAGATAGACACATCTACAATTCAGTTGGCACCGTACAGCGATAAGAATTCGTGTTTTTGCCGGTCACTTTGTTTCCATGTCTCGTGGCGATTACGATGGCTGCCCATGTACCCAGTCATTTGCAGGGCCGGAGCAAATTTACCCTGTTGAAAATGAATATAACTACGTTCTGGCAACCTGCCACTACAAATGATCTAAAGGTGAATCGAACAATAATTTGAAATGTGCGTAATTGTTTGCCCTGTTGAGTAAATCTGAAACAGATGTGAAACCTTGACATAACTATATAGATCCTCAAAAGCAACACCGATAGCCTGGAAAGATTGGGACTTACCTTAGCCCCTCGAAATAGGGTTGATGAGGAACTGCACCGGCGCTAGTGAGAAGTAACCCATGATATTGTAAGTATCCGTAGAGTGTAACATCCATAGTGGCCGCGTGAAAACCGGGTTGTACAGTGGGATTTCGTGTAGAGACATACGCATTGTTATTGTTTCAAATGCCTGGAGCGTTACTGATCCCATCAAACAGCAGGCCGATTTTGACGCAGACATGGGATGGACGCCGACTGTAAACTGCAGTGGACAAGTAAGTATGCGGCTAACTGTTGTCCGCCAACAGGTTAAAACGTCTTTCTTGAAGAACAATCAATAAATAGTCCCAGCAGGCAGTAGGGCATTGGTACAAATCGCATGTTTCTCATGATGCCTAAAAATAGGATGAGTAATGTAGCGCTTTGTACAACGTTTAGCACTTCATAATTTTGACTGTTTTCCCCATTTTTCTTCTTCAAATTCACATATGCATTCGATGTTTAAACCAGGTGAATCAAATGGACCTGCAATCAATAATACAAAAATTCACCTCCATTTTCGCGAGCTCCGCGTCCCCTGTCGCTTGTGTACGAAATTTTGAAAAGTTAAGCACTAATGGAATCAATCGTCTATTTCAGTACACCTCCGTACTCTTCTGTCGTCAAAATTATCTCCGTTGTGAACTCAAAATCCCTTGGGAGCAACAGGACAGATCGTGTTCACTGGATACTTCATTCACTGTCGGGAGACATTAACTCGACGCACACCCACGGAATGCCATGGACCGTTTCCTTTTATTTTCTCAACATTTTGGCTCCATGTTCATATAAGCCTTATAGAGCGTTCAGACCCTCTGGTTTAATTGGTTATGGACTAGTTTGGAACCAACGGCAGCAACCAAGAGAAGAAAGAGAGGGAATGCAAGGTGGCCCCAGCCCACTCGATGACACTGAAAAGCGCGCCAAGCGGAAAGTTCCTAGGACCATACAGTGTGTAAAAGACCGCTCGAATTGATCCAGGTTAAACGACCTTTAAAAGTATAATAATGGTAAAAGCTCTCAAGGAAATGGCGAGCGTTCGCTACTCGCAATTAGCTGTGCTGCAGAAGAAAGTGGCACTGAATTTGTATCGGGCCTCCTATATCAGACGTGCACAGAGTCGTGCCTTCACGGGAGACAAGCGAGAAAGCACAGCTGCAGCCGGAATCCTTTGGAAAGTCAAGAGATAACCGATCACTACAAACCCACCCAAATGAGAGTAGATATGTGCATATCTTTTATGGCAGGAACTCTAACGTCACATATGTACTTTTCAGTGTGTCTAGTATAACAGGGATCACAGTAATCGACTTGCAGAAGGACGCCAGTATCTGGATGCTACTCAGACGATATATCGTCT
>LUCH01008980.1:0-13227 GCA_013368495.1 Paragonimus heterotremus | reverse complement strand
AAATACTATCAGTAAAACAGGCTAAATATATAATTCTGATGTGCAACTAAGCAACAACCGTGGCGACATAGTTCTCATTGGGAATTACTGTGATATTTCGTGTGCAATGCAATGTGAACATAACGTGGTCGAAAATTACAAAATCTATTATATCGCCAAAACCGCGCGAAATTGAGCGTTTCTGCAACATGAAAATATGTATTCCACCACGAAAATTCTGATGGAGGCATTTTAAGAATGTAATCGATTAGGAAAGCCAACATTATGCTTTTATCGAAAAAAGTGGTGACACCTTTTTTCAACAAAAGTGCGAATATGGTCAATTTTTAGGTACAGTTGATTTTTCTCATTGCAACACCACTAGTATATCCGACTAAATCTATATATTTGTCCTGTAATATGAATTTTAATATTTCATGAAAAATTTGAGAAATCTCTTTCCGCGCCCAAATGGCCGTTTGCAACTCATTTTGGCCTTGAAACACCATACCGGCGAACGACACAATTGTCGTTTTGTGTTTTCAAATGTTTCTGTCACGTTAGGGCGTTCAATATGGCGGATGTCGAGTGATCTCATCCTCATTCGGCGCCTCGTCATTGTCCACAAGTAGGTAAACGAAGAACACGCGAGAAACTTGTCCGCTATGTTTGAAGAGTTGTTGCAACTGGGTCTAACGCCCAACCTCATTAAATATTAATCCGCGACGTCTATCGGTTGGTCAATCAACTTCAAATCTACCGGCAACGTCTGTCGATAGGCTGGATCTAGAATAGTCGCGTTTGTAAGCAGCGAGCAACAGTAGGTTCTGAACCCGCTCACATTTGAATCCAAAAGTGAACATAGTCCCGTTGGCGAATTTCTTGTTAGTAGTGTGCTTAGGTACAAGAAAATTAGCACAAACTAAATAGAAGATGACAACAAACTTTGATATTGAATCCACCAAATATATAACTTCCCAGATTAATGGTTCATGTGAATGTGACCAAATGCACCGGGAGTGTAATTGCGGAGGAATCAGGCGTGGATAAAACCAGGATATATAAACGAAGGTCCAGCGGTGGGGAGCAAGGAGGAAGAACTACGCGAGACCAAGTTTCCACAAGTAAACAGTATTAAACTTTGGTAATCCATCAAGATTAATGTTTGTGGGGGGGATGATTTGTGTGGCAGACAAGCGGGTAAACGCTCGACTCTCGTCCACTAACAATTTAAAGCGTCTTTCCTGAAGAACAATCCAAACGTAGTCCCAATAGCCATCGAACTAAAGAACGCAGTGGGGTTTGGAGACAAACCGTGTAGTTCTAGCAATGCTTGCAAATCTGACGAGTAGTTAGCTCAAACCTAGTCTGGAACCAACGATAGCAACCAAGAGAAGGAAAAGAAGCGTCAGATGAGATACGGCCCACTCAGCGGCACTCAAAAGCTCGTCAAGCAAAAAGTGCGTGTTGAACCTTCGAGTGCGTTAATAAACGCTCAAAGAGGTCCGGATTAGACGACCTTTGAAGAGTGGAATGGCAGATGAGTCTTTAGGAAAACGACAGGCGTTTGCTGCGTACAATTAGTTGTACGACTGAAAAAAGTGGCACTGAGTTCCTACCGGGCCTCCTGTAGCAGAGGTACACAGAATCATGTGTACTGTACAAACAAGCGGGTAAACGTGGTTGAGGTTTGGATCTTTACAGAAACCACACGATCGCTGATCACTGCGTGTGATGCGCGCATTATTTCAGCGATAGAGGGGCTCATAATCACTGCCGAGAAGATTTGGAGTGTGGGAATAAGAAGGATCAACGAGAAGAGGATAAGTAAATATAAGGAGCGTGATCGCTGACTCTCTGTGAAACAGAACAGTCGTCAAACACTCAATGTAAGCGGCACATGTCTCTCAGGGGCGTCATTCGAACGGCTTCAAAAGAAGTTAGACAGGCTACGATCCAGTCTACCCCACGAAACCAAGGAGGTGCGTGAATTCCTCGGCTGGTCTCACATTACAGAAGATTCATACAGTGGTTCGCACGCGCCGTCAGCCCACTGCATGCATGTTGGAGAATATTCAAAGGTTTGGATGGTCCGAAGAATGCGAAGCAGTGTTTGGGGCCCTCCGGCATTCTTAGTGCTCCACGCCCATTGTATCACTGTCGGATTCGTCGTGTTTAGCCGACCGACACACTTTGAACGCTGACATTAGTGGCTGTGCCTTTTGGGCTGTAATGTCGCTGAAAGATGCTTATGGACAACAAAAAGTGACTCTTTACGGAAGCTGCAACCTTAGCAAGAAGGAGTGAAGTTATCGTGCAATCAGGAAGAAGATGATGGACCTGGTTTTTTGTAAAACAATACTGACGTTATTTTTGGGTAGGTGGTCCTCCTTTCGCAACGACCATCAATCTTTCCGTTTGCTTCAGAACTTTAAAGACACGGAGGGTCAAGTCTCACAGTGATGAGAGACCTTTCGAGAATACAACTTCATTCGCGAACATCGATCTGGGGATGTCACAAAAATGCTGACGTGTTTTCAGGGAGACCTGGGAGTAGTCACGGAGACCGTCTGTTCCGCAGTATGCAACACATAATATTGATCACTTCGCAAGGTGCGGACTATGGACAGTGGTGGCCGTCCAAAGCGCCTAGTTCAGAAACCTCTTTTAACTATGAGAGACGATGGGCCGGTGGAAGTAGGCCAGCGAGTAAAGAGATGGAGATGAAGGTTACTGGAGGTATTGCCTATGAACAAGGTGGAATCAAGCGGTGATCAGCGAAGATCTCTTGCTTGGGGACCACAGGCCTGACTGTTTTCAGAAAAATTGTGTTCCCGTGATCAGCGGTTGATAGGACGTGCACCGGGAGTTAGTGCATGCCGGAATTAACAAACTGGACACTGCAGATAGACAACGTCTCTAGTGGAAACATTTGCGCCGCAGCGTGTCGCACATTAGTGTGAAAATGCGGTAGTTTCAGAACTTCCAAGAACAAACAGAGGACTTCACTATAACTAAAGAATGTTTGCTATCAAGACGAATAAATTGGTGTAAGCCTCGTAGGATCTTTAACGGAGACACCTAAATACCAGAGATGTGCTTGTATTGGTTGGCTATCTGGCAACTTTGTTTGAAGCAATATGCTTGTCTCACATTGATGAAAGAACCGTTGCCGAAAAGATTGTCGAGCACTGGGTCTGTAATTCAGAAGCGCCAGGGCAGTTGCACTCTGGACTAGGGTTCAATTTTGAAAGTAAGTTATTGCAGCAGATTTGTTTGATTCCGGGAATCAGCAGACCCCAAACTGTCTCTCACCATCTTCAGGGCAACGGGCACGTTGAATGAACCAGCCGACCAATACAACGGTTACTGAAACCATAACCTACTTCACCTGTATCTAGCAATCCCAAAATGCAAGCACACCTACCACAAATGTGTCCAGGAGTTCACTAAACGGACTCTCTACGTTCTGTGGACTAATTGAGAAGCCCCACTACCATCCAATGTCTGCCAGTTTTCTGTCAGCCGACTGCAGCTCACAGTGGCGGAAAATGTCTGCGAATTGACCGATACTATAGGGTTGGCATACGCAATGACGAAAACGCATTTGCATAGTGTACACTGGTGTCAGAAGAAGCATTATGACAAGCGCTGTTAGGAGCTTCCTCGAGATCTGGAGGAAGGGCATGCTCACACAGACGACACGTCCCGATGTCCCCAAAAGATTACAGGGGCAACGGAGAGTACCGTTGTTGTAGATCACATAACAACTGACTCCAATTACTTAATGAAAGATCCGTAATCCCCCAAAGGCTCACCTGTGGCTGACCACTTGGACCGTCCGAAGCCGTCCACGGATAACAGTAACAACCACTCAGTAGGAAATACAGCCAATGTTGCAGAAAAGATTCCAGAATTCGAGGTCTCAGAGGCGGACCGTAATGTCCAGAACGCTGCCTTAGCAAGTGAATGGTAGTCCAAATTTAAAACGAAGCTGATGGAACACGCGTTGTACGTCTCTAAACCGTGGCCACTCATTGCTTTTTTCCCTCCAGCTGCAGAGTCAGCGGTTTGGGCGGTCGCCGAAAGAGAGGTCCAAATTAGCACGAACTAGTTAGCCGAACCGCGACTAGCGTTACTTATCCCTGGTAAACGGTTTTTGGCGAACTCTCATTCTCTCTCTGGACGGACAGATCCCAACTACGGGGCGTAATCGAAACCAGCAAGCATACACGCATTGAATCTGAATTGCGAAGCACAACATACTGCCGTATATATAGCACCATTTTGGTTTTTGATTGTGTAAGTCGTACGGATGTCTTACTCGACCCTTGACTGATGCTTGTTTGTTTGTTTTACAGGACTATTGCTGAAACCCTTCTTCAGTATAACGCTGTACTCCGTTGCCTCTACATGAACCACAACTGGTTCGTGGGTGTAACTGTAAACGGAATGAAAACAAACGGATTTTGTGTTACGTTATATGTGGCGGGCAATCGAACCTAACGCGACAATATACTGACAACGTCGGCCAACTTACTAAACACCGGACTTCTCCAGTAAAAAGGGTTAGTCACCATCATGTGTTACACGAACGTCCCTACCCGAATTCCGCCTCGCGTCTTCTCAATTGGTAGTTACGTTTACGCACACGTTGGTCCGCTATGTTAACTTAGTTCAAAAATTAATTACATTCCCAGCTGAATGTCAGTCTTCTGTGTTCTTCTGTGTTGCGGATAATTTTACTTTCTGTATTGTATGTTTGCGATTCGTATATTCGTGTGATACGCATTCCCAGTTATCATCGACCCTGAGGGTCGCAACAATATTCATATGTTCCCTACGGTAGCCGGAGGCCCCATTTAGCCAAAAAAGTTATTTGCAGAATAAAAGCACGTGCTTCAACTATCCTATCCCCTATTCGAAGTTGTTAAAAGCAGCAAGTCACCTTACGCTCCCCGAAGTTTACTTGCGATTCAAACATCTTATGGTCAGAGGACAATAATCCGTCTGGCAGGAGTTGGGCTGTAGGTAAGCAAAAAACGACCATTTTACCACAGATCTCCGTTTTTTTAATATTTTCGGAAATTTTAACATCAAAATTCCAGGCAAAGTATCTGCAGTACATAAATTGTAAATAAGCAGCGAGAATGAAAAATAGAATTCATCGGATAATGCCAAATGTACTGATTTCTTAGTGAAGAATTTCTCCACCATCTTCAAAAAAACAACTCGTTGTTAATGTTACCTCATTCTTCCAAGTCTTATAAATGCAATCATTGCAACTTTCTGGATGGAATACGTCATCCTATAGCCCGAGAGTGCTTTAAATTACAGCGCTTCGACCACATGGTCGAAATAGAAATATGCGACCACACAATTATGGCAGTGTATTTCAACAAAAACAATAGCACATTTGATAGTGAAACATGTATGACAGCGTTTCCAGCTTTTCTGTCTATACGGAATTTATACTGATTTTGCGTGCTCGCAAGATTTCCGGTTGATAATGGTCGATGAAACCTGGCTATAAAAAAGGGTGAAAATCACAATATCACATGGTTGTTTCGATTATGAGTGCAAATGGGATGACGTTAAAAAGAGAATAATGAAACGCTCTATCACCAAGAAATTACAAAAGCTAATTTTATTGGCCCGACTGCATTCGTACCGAAAAGATTGAGTAGAGGTCCCATTCATACGAAACAGTAAACGGAAACAGTTGAACTCAAGCTTCCTTGTATTGACCAGCGGTCGTATTGCTCTTCTAAGGATCCAGATTGCAACCTTGTTTTCACGCTTGCTTGTCCTGTACCCATGATTCTATGTGCGCCTGTTATGAGAGACCTGATTTAAACTCGGTGTCACTTTCTGCAGTCGTGCAACCAATTGCACACAGCGAATTCTTGTTCTTTTCCTAACAATTAATTTACTATTCCATTCTTTAAAGCCGTTTATCCAGAACCTTTTCGAGTGCTGTTCACCGCGCCCGAAGGTTCCACGCACTTCTCGTTTGGGGCGCATTTCTTTTCGTACTTGCGAAAGGTTAATTTGTGGAGCTTAATAATACAACGGATGACCTCGAAGCGCAATTTTTTCATTCGGCAATTCGTCCTCCTGTATCGAGGTGGGGAAATGCGTGTCGGTGCACACATTTATGTACCAAAAATTTCCCAATCAAAAAGAACGCATACGTACATGAGTGATACATGTATTAATGTGGTTCCACGCGTGTACATTCATTTTCAATATTTACATATTCACATATATTATATATATAAGGAAAAGAAATTTCCGTCTGAATTCACAACTTCCTGTAGGAATATATATATATAGGAATGTATATATATGCGTTTGTATAAACATACACATGTTTGTATATGCGTGAATATATGAAGTATATATGAACACATTATTTTACTGTATGTGGAATGTTATATATATGTATAGCATACCAGTGCAACCTGTCTTCATCCAGATCCGCAGGGTTATCCTTCTGAAAGCATATCGGACAAACATTGCAGTATAGAGGTTTCAAGTCACGCTTACCTTCAAAACCTTCCCGAACTTTAGTTTTGAACCGATTCAGCGAACTCTCATACATCCTTCATACACCCTAACGCGACGGTTATATCCTGGCAAGCGACCTCAGTATTTCGTATTTTGTGCAGACAAGAATTAGGACTGAGCACAGACATGCAAACCACGGGTTCTTCACACTCAGAAAACGGGGGTCCGGTCTCCTCAGGGGTTGCAAACTACCAAAGACTTCCATCAGCCAAACTGGAAAAGGGTCGGTCAACCAAACGAAACACCGCAACCATATGACCGCAGGGGATCATCCATTAGGATGAAAAACAGCAGTAACACTTATTACCCCCTATGACATCAACGTGGAAAATGCGTTTTTTGTTACAGCGCAATTCGTACATGCCCTTTGCCTAAGCCATATCTAATATCGTTGTGCAGCTGCAATGTTTAAGAAAACATCTACGGCATATTGTAAGTGGTTTCAGAATCACTGACAGGTTTTTCAGGACCACCAACGGTTCAAGCAGTCTCATGCACTCGGTGTTTAACCTGCAGTGGCGTTCATCAAACACACTATTGCAGCTCTCGAAAATCTGCTACATGAAGGCATCAACACTGGATCGTTTAGGTGCTGCATTTTGACGTAATTGTCTTCGTTTTCCACACTTACGAGGGAGCCATGTATTTACGAGATACTGGTGAGCCTCACCATCAACAGACTTTGCAGCCTGCAGCAAACTACTAAACTGCTGTTACCAGTGAAAAACATTATTGCGGGTCCACTGGTAAACACGGTTTGTCTGACGGTTACGCCGGGATACGTCATTCAGTAAGTGAAAACGACAAAATACAATAGCACACTTTGGAAAAAGCCGCGCATTGCCCTCTGTTGTGGTGCTGAACGATCAACAATGAAGGTTCTAGCGGCAGGTGTGCAAGGCAGCATTTTAAGCATGCGTTCCAGGACTGTCCCACAACCAGCATTGGTCTAGTTCGGCATTGGTGCACAAAAACACGTAATACCCACTCCAATCACATCCACTAACATAGCGTGCCATAATTTGAGGCCTCCGTAATTCAGTTGATGAATGTAATTCCCGAGGATAACATCCCCATACCTAGTACACAGTTGAAAGTAACCTCTAGGCACAAACATAACGAAACTTAGCATTTTCTCTCGCAGCAGAAAGCTATGCCTACCCTCCACCTTTAATAATTCCCGTTACTTAACATTTTCGTTGCGATTGTCTAATTTATTATGCCAGTTGTGAAGGTTGCACAAATCGTGTTGACGCATCCTAACCCCATATTTCCTGTCCACATGCAACCTCACTTCAGGAGCACTCTTAAAGTAGTTCATTAGCCCGCAGACATGCAGTTCATGTTCAACATCCAAACGCTTATTCCTGGGATATAGATTAAACTCGCCAACTTGAAAGTCGTGTGAGTTGACCATGTTCGTCTTTTCGATTTGATATCCGTCAGTGCGATAGTGTACGACCCAGGGTGCATTACAGCTGTAATCTGCAAGACTACAGTTCGGTTGTGCATTGAGTGGATAAATAAATATTGCCGTTTGAAGGGTGCTGTTGGACACGTACAGTACATTCATTTGTACACCACCCTTCCATACGGGCAGGTTGGTGGTAGTTTTACTCCTATATGTTTCTTAGTACTTGCATCTGACTACAGTGTTAATGAAACAATGTGCAAGTTTGTTGTCGACATTTGCTCGAGCTTTCCAGATATTCCCTAAATTTCAGGTATTTTAGCTTGAATATTCTTCTAAACATGCTTTCATCGTTCACTGCCATGCTGACTCAAAGTACGAGAGTGAACTACCCTTAATGGACCGTTTAAACACAACGTGACATCAGATGATTTTAGGTTAACTGGAGTGTACCGTTTTGGAAATACGAATTGTACCATTTTACTAACACTGAAGGTCACATTCATTCCATTGGAGTTTCTCAGTAGTTTATGTACCAGAGGAAACGCACTACCCCTTATCGCTTGGCGCGCACTGGTGCGCCCCCGAGTGGGTTGGAGAGGCGGTTTTCCTTTATACCCGGGGAAGAATAAGTTCAGCGGTCGAACTTTTTGATTGGTTGATAAATAAATCTGTTGTCGAATTGATTAATACCAAAATGCGCTTACCGATCAACAGTGCATAACTGTAAACATTTCGTTGCAGAGTTGCGCATATTCACATAGAAAAAGAAGAAATAATTGCATCGAGTTGTATAATAATGATTATATTCGCATATTTTTGGTGTATATATCGGATTATTCCGCACGTTTTCTGCCACCTTGGCGTGGCGGTTAGGCTTGTGTGCTGTTCAAATCCGGAAGGTTGTGCTGATTGCGACCTTGGTCGTTGCAGGTTCAACCATGTCAGATTGGCCAAAGGGTGGCAGCCAGGCAAAAGGCATATGCGTCCGTTTTGAGGCGTTTGTTGTGTATGGTGTCAATACGTTGTGTTTTGGTTGGGTTTGTTGCTTCCTTTTTTGTTTGACCTGATTCGCTGTATGTGCGATTGGTTTGTCTGTGCGGTAAAATCCCTATGTGAATCTACCGAATGTTTCGGTTTGTGACTGTCGAGCCTGTCCTGGATGGTTGATGCTGCTGCGTGTATGTCACCCGCTGCCTTGCGGTACAGGCTTTTGAGCCAAAGGCTTTGTTTGGGGGCCTTGATCGCTCTCTTGTCTAACTCTGGGCGTCCTGGCAGTATCCGATGCCCACACAAACGATGATGGTGCGAAATGAACTACATATACTGCATCGGCCTTCGCGAAGGATAAACCCGGTCGCTCTGTCTGCTGCACACGGCGGCGTGGATAGGCAAAAATATGCTACTGCCAGACACTCACCCTTGTACTGCCCCCAATATTAATCCTTGAACAGATAGTGTTCACTTACGTTTCAGTAACCCGAAGACCAACCTGAAACTGGACCGAGGACGTAAGACGCTCTGTGTTGGAGCGTGGAAGACGCGCACGCTGCTGGATCAATGCAGCTCCAGCGGACTGCCAGAACGGCGCACTGCACTGGTCGCAATGGAACTGCGTCGCTATGGGATCGACGTAGCAGCCTTGAGTGAGACAGAGCTTGCGGACTTAGGTAATTTGCGGGAAGCAGGTGCTGGGTGCACCTTCCACTGGATAGGTTACCCGAAAGATGGTGCTCGGGAGCATGGTGTCTGTTTTCCAGTCGCTGACCGCATCAGAGCTTTCATGACAGGCGAACCGCATAGTATCAGCCCTCGAATAATAATAATAATATTTTCTCAACGCATTCGTGAGAAACACGCTGGGATGTGCGCGATCATGACAGATAATTACATGCGGTACGAACACAACAAATGAATATAAAACAAGGCAAACATGAAACCCGTTGACAATTGAAGACGTGATCAGAGGGAAAATAGCCACAGTTTACAATGTTCGATTTCCACATAAGAAAAGAAGATAGTTCGTCTGTTCCACAGGTTTAGTCCAAAAAATTAGATGTTACAGTAATTTATCTTTAGTTTGAATACCTTCAGTTCGAATTTCTCTCCGCGTTGTTTTATTGATATTGAGCTGTGTCTGTAACCTAAAGACTTCGTGAATTACGAAGTAGCTTATTCTTATTCGCTTAGTCGCCCCAGATATGGTAAAAAGATCCAGCTGTGAATCTTGCGTAAAGATTGTCCGCTTCAGGGATTACGCCATGCAGTGTTTGCTCTGCGACACATGGTTTCATACCCCGTGTCTAGGCATGTCGAACGAGGTTTACAGAATGTTAACAACAACACAGCTAGGCTGTATCCACCTTGTTTGTCATTGTTGTAGAACCGCAAGGCAGCCCCCCAGTTCTGAAACTAACACCTTACCAGTGGATGTGACATCCCCTGAGCCACGGGCTGTAGCCAGTAAGGTTTCCGTTGCAAGTGTTAGAGACGTAGCATCATATGCGTCAGTTGCCTCGGGAGCGCCGTCAAAGAAGGTTACCCCGGTTGCTCCCTAAACGTACATGCCCATTTCCGCTGACAACCCGTCAACAGCGGGTAAGCAAAAGCGACCGAATTTCGAGGTTCTTCACTCGTTACTACCCAAGAAGTCCGATGTTACTGCTCGGGAGAGCTGCGTTAATAACAGCCTAAGTTCGACAGTTTTCCAGCAGCACCAACAAAGTCGCTCCAAAACGGTTGAGCTCATCTGCTCGGGAAGATTCTGTAAGTGTTCAGGACTTTCCGGAATGTGCCACCAGCTGCTCAAAGCTGCAAGACGAGCATGATCGTGAGCTCTGGACCAGTCTTTGCACTAGGATGGGCATAAACCAAAATGTCCCAAATTCCATCACGAGGTTGGCGAGGAAATCAGATTCGCCACATACTGACGAACCGCGGTTAGCAAGGATCGTGCTTTCGACATCTAATTTGACTGAAGACGTTCTCCTGGCGGCACATAAGCTGCGCGATGACTCCGGGCCCCGGGTATACAACGATATACCATGGGCTGAACGCCAGAGGCAAAAACTCGCTCAGAATGAACCAGGAACTACTGATCGATCTCGTAATGTTATTACTAAAGGTGTCCCCGATTCCACCAGCGACGACCTAAAACATGACAGAAGTCAGTGGTGATTCCTGTTAACTGCTTTTGAACTTACCAACGTCCAGGTTCAACGCATTCATCGAATCCTGTGGCCCAATCTGGAGTCGGACGAATCCCGACTACGAATTATCAAGATTACTGTTACCTCGCACGAGATGGCATCGCATATACTGGAGCGGTTTCGCCACCGGCGTCGTCTTGTACCTGGCAGGATTTCGTTTCACCCCGATCGTTCTAAAGAGGAACGAGATCTATTGAAAGTCAATCACCGTACCCGTGCTAGTCGCCTGGTGGTTCCCATTGAGGACTTAATGACCTCACTACAGCCGGCTCATGTGGAGTCGGCGACCTCCGCGGGCGTTGCGTTTTGAATGAATCCCCCCATTCACAATCGCCGAAGAACGTTCAGTCGTTTACTATTAACTCTTTAAGGTGTATGTACACAAATGCGTTTCGCTTAGTGAATAAGTCGCCAGAGCTTCGCGAAATTTGTCCTACCATTAAGCCCCAGATCATTGTCATAAGGGAGTCGTGGCTGAACACTTCCTACCTAGATTCTGAAATCGCTTTAGAGGATATGAATATCTTCCGTGCGGATAGAACTGAAGGTAGGGGAAGGGATCGGCGCTCTTTATCCACACTTCTCTTCAAGCCTTCCTTTTTGGCAATCCAGTACTAGTCGCGATTCGAGAAACCGTGTGGTGCTCGATTCGCTTAAATGGTTCAGAACGCTGGTTTGTAGGGGTCCTCTATCGTCCTCCATCTTCAGATAATTCTAAAGACGAACTCCTATTATCTGGATTGGAAGTTTTACTCACTCTGGGTTCTTCCCACATTTTCCTAATGGGCGACTTAAACTTACCCGAAATCAACTTTCCGTCCTGCTCGTACACAGGCACAGACAATTCTATCTCCGAATGATTTTTTCACACAGTTGGAGCATTAGGTTTTACGGAGCA
Organism: Paragonimus heterotremus; assembly: GCA_013368495.1. Classification (NCBI taxonomy): domain Eukaryota; kingdom Metazoa; phylum Platyhelminthes; class Trematoda; order Plagiorchiida; family Troglotrematidae; genus Paragonimus; species Paragonimus heterotremus. Next base: position 1,160 of record LUCH01008980.1, on the reverse strand, counting down.
CATATCTGGTTTCACACGTTGGCGTACAGACCATAATCCGTCGCCACTGGATTATTTATTTGCTAATGAGGAGTTTACGGTAGACAATCTCACAATCACCGCATCACTCGGGCTAAGTGATCACGCAGTCGTCTTATTTGACTTCATTTGCAGTACAAATCTGGTCAGCTCAACGACTAGCAATCGCAGAAACTTACGAAAAATGAGCGTGGGGAAACTTCGTGGCTACTTGGAAATGCGGTCTTGGGCGAACTATATCCCACTTCACTTTGCGGATGATCTCTGTGAGAAGCTTACTGCCATCGTTTTTGCAGCAGTAGGTGAATCTACACCATTATCGGTCTCCAAACGGAATAAGCCTCCAAGTCAACTACGTTATAGTGCACCTAAGCTCATTCTGAAGAAGCGGTATTCATGGAGGTGCTATGGATTATCAGGTTGGGAAGCTGACCAAAAAATGTACGCTGCCTTATGAAATCGGTGAACATCGCTAATTCGACGCGACCATCTTCTTTGCCAACGACATCTCACAGAACGGCTTAGCGCTGATCCAAACAGCTTTTTTCGATTTGTTGCATCAGCTCGCGAGGCAAAAGCCGGAGTTCCACAACTCTTGGGCCCATCAGGCCTTACTAGCTCTGATTCGGCGATCGCTGATGTCCTTGCTGAATTTTACAGTGGTGCTTTCGCGCAGTCATCATCAGTTCCTCAGATTCGTCTTGACACTGAAGTCGATGGCACTTGCACGGTGGATACATCTTCCACGGCGGTGCTGGCTAAACTCGGGTGACTTGGAAACAGCTCTCCTGGCCTCGATGGTATACCACCCAAGCCCTTACGGGAAGCGGCGGAACAGCTTGCTGACTCACTTAGCTTACCGCTTATGAAATCCATGTCCCAGGGAACAGTATCCAGCAGTTGGAAACTCGCGAGCATCACACCCGTTTTCAAGGGTGATAGGCGAAATTGCCCCAGTGACTACAGACCAAATGGGTTGCTGTCAAGCCCTTCAAAAATTTTAGAGGCGCTTGTATACGACTCCCTTTAAGAGTATCTCACCTCTCGTGAGTTCTTCTCTAATGCGCAGCACGGATTTCGCAAGGCCGTTCGTGTACCACAAATCTGCTGATAGCCACCGATCAGTGGACAAAACAGTTGAT
>LUCH01008979.1:2873-17093 GCA_013368495.1 Paragonimus heterotremus | reverse complement strand
GGAAAATATTTTTCAAAATGGCGAAAGTTGGGGAAATCACGTTCTGCAACTAGCATGCACGCTCCGACACAGTAGTAATAACGACCGAACTAAGCAAAGCAGGTAATTTATTTCTCGAACGCAGTTGTACAGCTTAATGTTAACAGTGTAAAAAACAGCAGTAATGAGAAATAAGTTTAGTGACAACAACCAAGTTGTCGCGGGGGAATTGTGATATCTTTTTAATGGGCAGTTCAAAGTCTTCTTTTACATTTTCTAGTTGTGACGCTGACAATTCGAGTTCCGATTTTCATTCTATCGCTCTTGCAGTAAATTCCGTTGATTCCACCAGTCCCATCAAACAGACCTACCTATTTAATAATTGTGTTGGACATTCATTCATTGGGGACACTGATAGCGTTGGGTTATTCATCTCTGTTCAGTCCGTAAAGTACATGAAGGCGGTAGTTATAAAACTTTCTAAAGTTTCTGTGAAAGGTGTCGCTGGACATGTTTTAGCAATTCTTGGTTGTTGTCAAATCACATTTTCTGGTGTTCGGTCCGGTGTTACCAGTTGCCACTTATGTTTAGTAATCGTGGCCCATCGATCATTTGTTTGAAAAATCGGAAACTTTGGAACATTTCTGTCCCATTATTCTCAGATGCACGTAAATCACTTGCGCAATTTCCTTCTTCATTTTTCGAAAGCTTCTGGCGGCAGGCGTGGTGAATCAGTTTTGCTCGAACTCAAAGGCAATTCGACCTTTGTGAAGCGACAAATAATTCTTTTTGGGTTACGTGAACCTATCGGCAAGAAGCTCAGCCGGCTTGTGGAGCAAAGGATATTAACACCCTTGCAATCTTCGATTTGGGTTACACCCACTGTGACTCGGCTTAAACGTGACTGTAGAACGCCTCAAATTTGCGGTGATTACCGACTCATGCTCAACAAATTCCTCTTGCATAGGAGTTGTGCCACTCTTGAACCAGAGGACATTCTGCATCAAATTCTTGGCCCAAAATTTTGCCAAACTCGATTTAAGGGGCGCTTCTTACAGATTCCAACTGATGAGGTTCCCAGTGCCTTGACAACCATCAATACTCCATTCGGATTGTTTCCGTCTAATTTTCTGCCCTTCGTCTTGAACGTATCACCTTCCATATTTCAAGATGTCATGAGCACCACTACTATCAGTTTAGAGGGTGTTTCCATTTACCAGGACTACATTAATGTACATGCTCCAACCATGCTTATTCATGATGAACGATTGTATGCTTTACTTGAGCGGTTTTGCTCTTTAGCCGTTGCTATTAATCCTTCCAAATGTATTTCTGGTACTTCCAAGTTCTCATCTTTAGTGTATTTCGTTGATGGTAATGCCTATCGTCCTCATGCTGAACGTTTTTCACTTCTGTTTAAGGCAGCCACTCTGAAATCTTGTAATGAGGTTCGGTGGGTTCTCTTCCGTATCACTCTCGATCCACTCCTGGTTTAACTGATGGGGCAAAACCTCTGTTTGATGTTCTTTCTGAAAATAATTTTCTTTGGACTGATTTACGTGAACGAGCCCTTCGAGTTCCGTTGAAGTTTCTGTCTTACGATGCAATATTACGCACGTTCTCTTCAAAATTACCACAATAATAATAATGGTATATTTCCCAACGCACCTTGGGGAAACACACTCAAATGAACGTGATCAGTATACACATCGTAACGTGAAACGCATATGGGACACATGATCGTTAATTGTACAATACACCAATTATGAAAATCAAGCAACGAAACAGACATAATAAGAGAGGTAAATTCCAGTTTATGGAGAAGCATTTGGCTCATTTGCTTCCAAAACGATGGTTCTCAAACTTTTAAATGTTCGATAATAAACGCTCAGTAGTTATTTCAGTTTTCGCTTCACATGGTTAACGCGCCATTCAAATTTGAAGATAATTTGCTCTTCCCGTTTCGCTATCATTTGCCTGTAAGTGTCTCACATTTGGTTATTATGGCGTGTAAGCATCTTAAAAGCGAACTACCGTTGGTTGCAAGTTGGTTTTCGTTTACTGGTCACAAATTAATTTATCTAAGCCAGAAAAATATGCCCCGAGTTTCTTATCCTGCCATAACAAGCAGTGTAGCAAAAAAGCAGTGGCCGGAATTCAATGTGACATGTGCGATAGATGGTGTCATCAGTCGTGTGCATGCATAAGCACAGAGCTATATAAACTGCACGGCAAATATTCTGACCTGTGCTGGGTCCGTGTAGAATACAAGACCAGAGAAAGAAAATCGCTTGGTCTTTCAGACGGATCGAAAACCGTAATAGGCGTTTCACACAACTTGAATCCCAGTACCGTTCCCAAAGCCAAACCACCAACCAAACTCGGAATTCTGCTTCTGCGAAAACCGTGACCAAGCACGGAACACTGACGAGGGGTGTGCGCACTCGAACGACCTACTGCAAAAAGCTCACACGCCCCACACCGGGGTTAGCCCACTTGTGCGCTCAACGCTACACCTTGGTCTCCCCAAAACCCCAGAAGGTCAATGAAGCTGCCCAGAGATCAAAAAGTCAACTACAAGTAAAGCTCCTGGTTCTTGGAAATCAATAATTTTGACGCCAAGTGGGCAAATGAATGAAGGCTGTAGGACGCCTCCAAATTATCGCATGTACTCAAGTCCGATTAGAGTGAATGTGGTGCCCACACGGATGGTGCAACACGAGGCACATCTGCATAACTTCACAACCACTCAGCAAAAATCTATTAATGCTGTTGGACAATTACAAAGTTCCTGTGACGCCACTCTAATAAGGGACAGGAACATAATTATCCACGCCACCAAACCGGTCACGCAGGATCCCGAACATAGGAGATCCTCGGAAGAACAATTAGTTCTAAGTGTTCTGCGAAAAGCCGAGCTACCCGCAGCGAGGAATTTGCGTCGAGCATATAAGCTTGGTAAACGGACCGTAGCTGACACACAAACAAACCGTCTCATGCCGCCGCTGTTTGAATTTTGAGACCGTAACAACCAAGATCTGGTTCTAACTGAAGTTGACTTACCAAAACTGACAGGATAGCCCGGAGAGTGCCAGGTATATGAGTTGCAGGAGACAACCATGCATCACAAATCTGACCCGTATGTGGTGATGTCGCCGGCACCAGAAATTAAAACCAAGCGTCTCGACACAAACCAGGATTGGGAAGCAAATCACGGATGCAAGGGAAAAAGACGACGATGCAGCAGTTTAGGAGAGCAAACCGCCGGTGACCAAAATGGATAGTGTCGGTCCGGATCATATCCCTTGGAGGAAACCTCTGAGGGGTTAGATGTTACGAAACTACGGAGCAGGCAGAAGGCCAGATCCCCGGAGCTGGAATGCATGCTGGCCAACGCACGCAGTCTTCTCATTGAGAGAGACGAGCTGCAAACAGCGATTCATTCCGTAGATATTTGCCTGATCACAGAAACATGGCTCAAAGAAGAAATTGATTCGAGGGATTGGGCGCGTGGGTTCCAATGGTATCACAGTGATCGTGGCAATGCCGTTGGAGGCGGATGCCTATTATTGATCAAACTTACTATAAGGCAGTCACCCGTGAACTGTTACGTGGGTGTTCAAACTGCCGTCAGCCTTCTCCATGTCAACCCCCCACTGATAGTCTTCGGGGTGTGTCGAAGCCTGGGTGCGAAACTACAGAAAGACGAGGCATTGCTGAAATCATTCCAGTCAGTTTGCCAATCGGGCTATCGCGTGCTCGTTTTGGGGGATTTCAATGCTCCTGAAGTCAACTGGCGAGTTGGATCTGTCAGTGGTGGAGGTTTTGATCACAAATTGCTCAACCTAGTCAACAATTTCACACTAACACAGCATGTTAGAGTGGCCACGAGATCCAGACCTGGTCAGATAGCCTCAACACTAGACTTAATCATAACTCACCATAGCAGTGACATCGCTAACGTGTTGACTGCGGCACCACTCTGAAAGAGCGATCAGATGAGGGTATATTTCTCGTTCCATTGTTTCATATTGGTAAAACTAGCACACAAAATGCAACTTTTTCACTGAAACGACCACAATAAACTGATATCGGAAGCTGATAAAATGACTTGGAACGCAAAAGTTTCTGCAGAGGACGTTGATGGTTTGTGGGCAGACTACGTTGACAACCTCCGAGCCATTACAGAGAGGAACGTCCCTCAGAAACAAGCCGGAGGATGGGGTCGGAAGCCATGGGTTAGCCCCAGGGTCAAGAGAGCTGTCCAACGCATGTATATAGCCTGATAGGCACATATTCGGCAAAAGGGGTTTATAAACTACATGATGATATGTACATATTCGGCAAAAGGGGTTTATAAACTTCATGATGTACAAAAAAGCCCGAAACAAAGCAATTAGGATAGCAAGGTATGCTCGTCTCATCTATGAGCTTAACCTAGCACGAGACATTGAGAAGATCCCCAAGAGGTTTTACGGTTATGCTCAGTCCAGATTCTCCCCAAGAAGGGAAACTGGGACCTCACTCCCATATAACGGAGAGATTATAACGAATGACAAGGGCGTAGCAGAAGCATTCATGGCACAGTTTCAAAGTGTTTTTCGCTCAGACAATGGAGCACCTGAGCCTCACCCTAACACCATGGGTGTCGCCATGGTGGATCAGGATATTGCGCCCCACGAAGTTGAGCAAGCAATATTCCAACTAAACGGTACATAGTCCGCAAGACCCGACCATATCCACCCGGCCATCGTTAAACCTCTGGCCAAACTGCTGGCGTCGCCTTCTACCTAGCTGTTCAATCTCAAATTAGAAACAGGGATAGTTTCAAGTTACTGGAAACAAGCCATTATAACTCTCATTCTCAAGGAAGCTAACCGATCAGAGGTAGGAAATTACACACCATTGAAACTGGCTAGTGTCGTCTATACGATTTCCCACGGAGGTGTTCAGCAACGCGTAGCAAGAAATCAAGGATCCCAAATGGTCAAAACAGGACTGGTTCACTATGCCACGGTACTACTGAACAAATTATCAAAGTTAGTAATTAGGCAATCTCAGCAGTCTTGATCGACGGATCGTTTCCGAGAGAAAATTACAATTTCGTGTCAAATAGGCTATAGATGAACTATAGTCACATAGTATGACATTCATATCCAACCGAGTTCTTTCTAGCAGTCAACAAGTTCACAAACAGTTGGACGGGCCGACCTCCGAAAAGGTGGTTCACGCACCACTCAAGCAAAATACAACGGGCGGCAACTGGCTATTCGCACAACTGTCAATTGACGCAATGAAACAAAAACATCTAGATCAAGGTCCAGTTAACGGCCAAAAACAAGGGCGGTTTGGATATACAGAGGCAAACATTTTGGGGGAATAGGAGTGGGTCGGATTTCCACATAAGTGAACTTTGAAATTTGATATATCGTCAGCGAAATCGTTGAAGGCATATTACGAGAGAGAATGCGTCAATTTCTCTGCGAGCATAAATTTTTCAAATTGTCTCAATATGACTTCCTGAAAACTACGTCATATCTCACCAATCTGCTGACGTTTTTAGACACTCACGGAGAAACTGGATAGAGGGGAAGTTGTCGGGCTGTGATGCCTATATTTCCGCAAGCCCTTCGGTTCTGTCATCCACAGGCTGTTCAGCAGAAATTCATGAGAAGCTGGTATATCCCCCAGAATCTGTAGGTTGACCAAACGTTCCTATTTGGAAAGCCGTGCCGGATGACGGTAAGGGGAGTACTGCCAGACAAGGGTTCTCCGTTGAGTGGAGTACCTCAGGCGTCATTCCTTGTCCCTTTTTCTTTCTTGGTATATATAATTGACTTGGCCAACAATCTAGTCAGCCCGTTACTTGTATGCAGACGGCACAAAGCCGGTAGGACATGCGTCGGACTCGGACGCCCTCCCGGAAGATATTATGAAGATCTGCAAATGGACATTTAGGTTGGATTTACCACTAAGTATTCTCAATATTTATGTCGTCGCTAATGCTTCCCAGTCGACTCCCATATAAGATAGATGAACATGGACAGACAGTCGAACCTGCAATAAAACAGCAAGCGAGCGACTTAGGTAGCTAGGTCACTAGCACGCTTGCTGCAAATGCCCAGTGTGCTGCAGCCGCGACAAAAGCACTGCGGGCGTTGCACCGGCAGAAATCTGCGATCGACATCCCATGTCCAGCAGGGTTCATCCCACTGTACTCGGCTTTTGTTCGCCCCCCTTGAAATACAGCGCCCATGATTGGCACCGTACCTCGGAAAGGATATAGCTGTCCTCGAAAAAGTACAAAAGCTCGACGCAAGTATGCTATGGGGTATGGAGGGTCCAAGCTACCAAGACCGACTAAGCTCGTTGAACTTATTCTTGTTGGAACGCTGGCGGGTAAGAGATAACCTTATTGAAGCGTACAAGATTACCCACCACACCGGCGTATGTCCACTGGCATGTTTCTTCATGATATGTCAGAAAGGAGATGGAGGAGGTGATCGGTTTATGAGTGAGAAAACAAGTTCACGATTGGCTGTTCGATTTAACTTCTCCACTAACCGGGTAGTCGACTCACGGAATAAGTTGCATGCAGATTGCTGAGGCCCCCAGCATAGATAGAACTAGAAAAATATCGGAGCAACGTTTTTCCTACTCTATGCTGATCGAAAAATGATCCGCTTGCTTCAAGGTAACCAGAATTCGTCCTCTCTTCTCCTATCCCTACTCCTGAACTACCACCGAACGCATCCACATCTACATTAAACGCAGTTTGGTCAATCTCCGGATTACACCAGTCAAGCATCAGGACGTCAACGGGTGCAGGCCCTCATCAAGTCCCAGGTTTGAAATTGAAATTGATGTTCCTACTGCGTTGTGCGTATTCCGGCGATCCATTAAGTGTCTCTCTCAACATCCAGCAGCAGAGAAGATAACTCAGCTTTAATACAGTTGCTGAGAAAACACTCTTAAAAACTGAATTTAGTACGGTACTAACAGAAGTATAAAAGAAAATCAGACAGCCCATTTGGAGTAGGAAAACCTCTCAAACACCGAACAAAGAATATGTCCGTACAAAGAAGTGGACACCTAGGCATCGTTCAACAGTGGGTGGCGATAAAACGGAATTAAGTTCACTTAAACTAATGGTCCATCGTTGGGTCGGAACAAAACGATTGTTCGCTGATCGAGAAATGATGGGAAGTATAAGCTACTAAAGATAAAATAAAGCAGGGAAATGTGTAATTCTGGCATTCAGAAATTTACAGGGCTCATACAGAATAAGTGTAAGAAAATCAGCAGTATTGGCTGAAGTAGGAAAAGAGGTGATTGGCGCAGGTTATCTGATGAAGGTAATAGAACGTAGGTCCACCTTTCAATACTAATCAAACAATGTTCAGTAACCTCAAATAGTACGTCACAGACTTTAACAAAATCAACACTCGGCCCGGAAAACGGGCTGTTTATTCGAATTCAAGCAGGCTGTAGGGGAAGTAGCGAATGACCGGTTCGGAAGGAGGATCCGCACTCGCTGTTTACCCACAGTAACCAGATGTTGCTCTGCGTACGCTTTTAGTAAGCAAAGTGACCTGATCTCCCGTTCTACTGCGACACGTGGTGTTCTCACTGCCACACGGCGTACGCCACAGTCCTCATCAGGGAATATATCGGTGGTTAAACCGTAGAGTCAAACACTCGGGAATCATTTCGTGACGGAAACTGCATCATACACCTGAAGTTCGCGCGAAGAACTCAACCACTTAGGTGTAATCTTTAACTGGATTAGACATTCACCCTAACATCGTCTTCAGAACTCAAGGTATTTGGCTGCATTTGGCTCCAGTCTTTCGAGCAACGTTCACATAATGTCATCTCATCTGTAATCTGGCCTACATTTGGGTGCAGCAAGAGCAAACCACTGAGACACAGCGTCCGGGTATTGTCAGGGCCGTCATCAACAGACACAAGTGGGTTACGTTGAACCGAGGGTGGCAGACTACGGCAAGCAAATTTTTGCCTTTTGCGTTGCTGTCAACTATGTCCGCGGAACAACTGAGCATTGTTTAACACTTCCACCACCACTGACAAACGTGAAGATCAGAGAGGTATTGCAAAACTTTATGGACAGTCGTATCATAGCTTGAGATCTCAGATTGCTGGGCTGTTGAGAGCAGATCGACATGTCTCGAACACTGCTGATGGACTGACAGGGTTGAGTGTTTGCAAGAAGAATTGTAGTGTTGTCTCCAGACAGATTTAAATTCTTTGGCTACACTGGAACAGATTGTGGAAGGCCTAATCCCAGTCCACAACTCCAGCCGGCTAAGAAAGCAGACGGAATCAGCTGGCGAGGCCGCAGGCGTAAGTTCACTGGGCTCACAAAGTTTGTTTCGAAATGCACAGGGAAGGTTCGGACAAATTACAAACAGTAGTGATATTCGTGGTAAGATCCATCCGAGAGTCATAGAAGGAACCAGCAACGACTTTAACTTCTGTCACCGCAAAGTGGTGTCCTGTGAAATTATATTTCTGTGGGCTTGTGCGCCCCTTTGAAGCATGTCTTCACAAAAGTCGATATAACTTTTGGGTTGGTCTAGAGCACGCCGAATGAAAGCGTCTCTTGTTTCTAAGTGTGTCGCATAAGGCTCCGGATTGTCGAATGAATAACCTGTGTGGTGAAGACGGTTGTCGGGGTTGACATCACCGTTTGTTGCACAACCTCACAGGCTAAACTACACGACAGCACTCTTGCAGTAGCAGAGCAGCCCGTACCACGACGAGTTCCATTGGTATGTGCGCACGGCTTGGGGTGGTTCCGGTGTGTGTGAAAAAGTCCACCAGCCCTTACTAGAGCCTACATCTTCTATGGCAGCGGTTCATACACAACCTTTGTCAAACAGAGTTTTGTTGATAGACACCAAATTGCTACAGTTCAGATGTGCCTGATAATCATGACGCTCGGGAGCGCACTTAGTTCTAAGTGTGTCAAAGTGAAGCTCGGGTGGTCTCGCTGTCTGCGAACGAAACCGTTAAGGTTGACGAGGCGTACACTATAAATTATATGCTGTTCGGACTTGTAGCTCCCTTGCGAGATGTGAGTAGGCTGTGGTAGCACTTGAACCAAATCAAGTCCGGGAGATCATTCATACAGTGGCTAGCACACTGATCGGGTGTGATGTTCCGGAATCACATATGGTTCCCTATGAAAGAGTCAGCGGACGGAAGCGAACATATTTGGTTTAACCCTGCCTGGCTGGATGACATGTGGTCCAGTAGGTGGGGAATGCAAACCATGCGCTTCCATCAGCTGTACTCACGAAGGAGATTCATCCACTGTGGAACATCTTAGATTTCCGTACAACCAGGAGCTTAATGACACAGCCAACGTTGAAGAATCTCGTTCTCAGGAAGGTGAGTTGACTTTAACGATGGTTACGAATCGTGCCCGTCTGGTCAACGGTCACTTTGAGGTTCCGTTACCATGGACAGCTGTGGGCATACTCTTATCTTTTATTAGAATACTGGCTCTAGGACGCGTGGACGAAAACGTACGCTTGAGGTACATTGCTTTAGTACAACCTCACGTTAGCAAAGGGTACATCGAGCAATCACCTGTGAACGTTCAGCCTGACCAGCTTGTTAACAGATGGGATGTACCACGCCACCTGTCTGGTACAGAGTCGACCGTGTGGGTTCTGTTGGGTGGCCGGTAGTTGGATCCACGAGTGCAGACCTGGTGGCCTAATTTTTCCCGACTATCCAAATTCTGTTTTGGTTCCAGCAACGTGTATTCTCAGAGCCAACCGCGGAGGTGCTTCTAATGTTCCGGTTCCACTTGAATCGGAATCCGATCTACTCCGTACAACGGCAGAAACCCGGCTGATTCTAGAGGGTTTCAAAAGATTCTCGCCCCGCCGTACTTTGGAATAATCCACAACCTGTTGCAGGTTTCTATAAAGTAACATCCGTGTACTTGAAAAAATGATTAAACTAAACTAAACCTTGATACAAAATAAGCAGTGAAGTCAAGAACTGTAATCATCAAGGATGAACAATGCTCATGAAGCGTCTAATGGTACTGAGGAAATATTTAGGGTGTCCCAAGCGTAGTTGATGACGCGAAGGGCTGGAACTGAAATTTACTCCAACAGTGGAATACTTTAGCTGGCTGCCATTAACCGGCCACTAGACGAGGGACTAACAGGTGCGCGTGGCACAATTCTATCCAAAAATGTTCTGTCCATTTTTAGGAAGTCAAACAGGAATGTACGGTGTAGTCTTATGCAACAGTTGTGCGTGTTTAACAGAGTGGAGTAAAAAGAACAGTAAATACACCGCACATGCACCTTTCATGTTTCTGTCAGGCACTTACGAAATTCTGGGAGAGTGTGGAATTGGTGATCTTCAAGGACGGATTCCAAAGCTGTCGTATGAATCGTACTCATTAAACAGTGTTCTTACTTATATGCCAACGAGAAACTGCCTTTTGCTCGTTACTAGTAGGTAGTATACAACGGTAGAAGATACATGACGTTTGTTTCCGACAGTTTGTCTTGTGAACCATAAAAACAACAGTCCAAGCAACTTTTATGGTAAACTCAGCTTGCCATGGTTCGTGCTACTCGGATGACATGCGGTGATTTAATCAACTGGATGTAAACCTATTACGTATGCGATTATATAGCAAACTTTATGGAGGAAAAGTAAGCGCAAACGTATAGTTTCAAATGAAATGAAAATCGACCGACTCCCGTATTAGATGAGGTCCGTCTGGTTTATAGGATCATCGAATATCAGAAAGGGGATGCTGTCAAGATGCAGCTTAAAGCGATGACGGATAGTTGGCTCCCGCACGTTACGTGGGGAGGCAATTTAAGCGTTGCGAGGTCGGTTAAAAAGTGAAGCTAAATTACGTTGACTCGTAAATTCGTAACGCGCAATCGATGCCAACGAGCGAGTACGGACTGAGTTTGAATTTTGTAGCGAAGCGTGTTGGCACCATTATTGTCCTTGTTTGTGTGAGTCGTGTGCGTGTCCTACCTGTTCTTTGGCTTATGCTTGTTTGTGATCTTTCCCTCGACAAGAATGCTGTTTGAACCTGTGTTTCAGAAGAAACCTATCCCCCGGTGTCTCCACTAGGCCTCAAATTTGATCTACGGGTCTCAAGGGCATCAGACTGTAAACGGCGGCTTGCATGTCACATATTCACCACCTAACAGTTTTACAAAAGAAGAAAAACGGGGGCGTTACGCGATTTCTCTTGTTGTGAAACGCAACAACCAACGTACTTAGAATGCTGTGTGCGACTTCAAACAAGCGGCTAGACACCAACGCAAAAATTAGGCGAAAGGCGAAGGTTAAATGCAAACACTTCGTCCGGGTGGTTTAGTGTTCTGACCATGAGTTATCAACCATGGCATAGTTCCTCGCAGGTAGCACGATCGACTACTGGGTGACTACTGACCGTCTTACGAGTGACTATTGAGTGTTGCGATTGGGGACTTGGTGATCACTCAATAGCCGGTCAGAGGAAACTTTTTTCTTAGCCCTCATTTCGTAACGAACTCCAGTCGATTTAGAAAACAACAGTGTAGCTACATTGTTGTTTTCTGATGACTACACTGGGGATTTTTAACCATCCAGTCGATTTATATACTAAAGGTCTTAAATAACGAGCAAGCCTTATTTTAAAACTAACTCCCGATGGAATCACAACTTCACTGAGCGGCATCGACATATCGGCAAAATTTCAGAACAAACGGTGGAGGTATAATAGATTTTGTAATTTTCGACCGCATTGTGTTCAAATTGCATTGTACACAAAATATCACAGTCATTGGAATCATAAGCTTCCATGTCCCGAATACGGAAGGGATGTAACTGGAACGGTAGAAATGGGAATCAACGTTTCCGTGGAATAAATAACGAGTATCAAAGTTGGTCATTATCCGTCGGATAAGTGAGCGTTGACTCGCGTATACATGGCCAGCGACATTAAGACATGATCAATACGCAACAAGCAAAACAATACACACATTATTGATGATAGGGTGGAACGTGTTACGCATGTTTAAACCACACCGTGGGTAGAAACAACCAAGTGATGACGTGGACCGTTTTCCACCAGAAATACTATCAGGGAAACGAGCTGAATACATAATTCTGATGCGTAACTAAGCCACAGCCGTGGCGGCATGGTTTTCACTAGGAATTACTATGATATTTTGTGTACAATGCAATATGAACACAGTGCGGTCGAAAGTTACAAAATCTATTATATCTCCGATATTGCGCAAAATTGAGCATTTCTGCAAGGCAGAAAGATGGGTTCCACCACGAAATTTCCGACGGAAGCATTTTCAGAAAGTAAAATTGATTAAGATAGCCAACATTATGCTTCGATCGAAAAAAGCGGCAACACATTTTTTCACCAAAAGTGTGAATATGGGCAATTTCTAGGTACAACTGATTTTTCTCATTGCAACGCCACTAGGCTATTCGATTAAATCTATATAGTTGCCTCGTAATATGCATTTTAATATTTCATGAAAAATTTGAAAAATCTCTTTTCGCGCCTTAATGGTCGTTTCCAACTCGTTTCGGCCTTGAAGCACCACACCGGCGAACGACACGTTTGCCTGTATACACCTACGAATATCACACTGTGTGTGGTAGGATGACATGCATATGTCTACATGACCCGATATACATACTTATACAAATATACGAATTTACTTATCATTATGCAAATCGATGCATTTATTCTATCCCATTCCATGTGAGTATATGCACTTCGGTAACGGGAAATTTATAATTATATACTGTCAATCGGTAAGCGTATTCTGGTATTAACTAATTTGGCAACCGGCTTACGCATCAGCCGATCAGAAAATTCCACCGTTCAAATTATTTTTCTCTGGTATGAAAAGAAACCGGCTCATGACTTGTAACATTTAAGCCGGCCGTTTCTATTCCGATTGTCTGTTACACTCGCGGACTAACTTTAGGGCAACGTGGAGACAGCGGGGGACAGCGTTCCTCCGAGGTGAAGACTCCACCGACGGTCCTGTAAAAAGAAAACAACACAAACAAGGTCCAGTAAGCCATGCACACGACTCACACGAACGATAACCAAAACGGCAACGACAACATGGCTGCACGCTCCGTCACCAATTCAAATTCAAATCGTGTGCGCCTGCTGATTTCAGTCGCACACTACAGGCGTACTTCTCTGCGCGACCTTGAGCTATTTGAAACATCGGCTCAAACATAACCTCGTAAAAGAAGACTTGATGTAACATCACATATTTTTGACCGAATCTATGAAACAGGCGAATTATCTGTTTTCTGGCGCGTACGCCAAAGTTTTGTAAAGTACATTCCTCTTCTTTCTGACTGGGCTTTTTGCTTACAGATGTAACGTTTTCCGTATTACAACTATTTGTTGTTTTGTAGCGCCTCTGACTATCTGCAAGGATCTCACCCTTCCGAGCGTGCTTCACACAGATGCGTTGAGAAATATGAAATATCTGCTTATTCAGTACTTCAGAGAATGCCCTCGAAAAGTTTGCTGTTTAATAAATTTGAGAAACACTTCGTGCAAACAAGTTGGACCATCGTTTGCTGGGGCACGTCATGCAAGGTAACTATTTACTGATCTCGTGACAGTGTTATGGAAGCGTATAATGGAAATTTTTCTTTGACGTACGTTTGTTAAAAATCATGCAGAAACCCATTGTTGGGTCAAAATCAAAATCTCAGTGCTTCGTTCAGAACGCTGGGTTTATTGTAGCCCAAAGATTAAGAGACAAAGGGCAAAGGCCGTATTATTTTATTTACCGCCGCATTACCTGCACATTGTATAGCGTACTTTTTATGTGGGGTCAACTCAAACAGCAGAAATATTGAAGCAACAACCTCGCAAACCTTATGTAACAAGTTAGCCTCCCCTCAAAGACGTGTTCGTCGGTCTGAGGCTCGCTTTTCGGAAATTTGGGGTTCCTTGGCAAACTGCTCGTCCAACATTATGCGTGATTTTAATAGATCCCCAATTCCACGCGAAAGATAGGTGAAGTTGCCCGATTTCATCACAACCATTGAAAGTCATTCTTTTGAGTTTTCGAGTAGTGGAAGTTACTGTCCGACCTCGATCCGACGCTCTATCTAACTCACAATTAAAACCGGTACACGTAAGTGTAAACTGAGGTGTACACCATCACAGCGATTCCCGAAAAACGC
>LUCH01008978.1:0-14632 GCA_013368495.1 Paragonimus heterotremus | reverse complement strand
GTAATCATCTCTTTTCGCGGTATTATATTTCCCTCTTCAAGTATCACTATTCTTCCACTGGGATTGCCCTCCTACACAGTCACGGATTTATGTCTGCTGACCGTTCTAGGTTCCTTAGAAACCTATGACACATTTATGTGGGAAACTCGGCATTGATTGTCACCATCTTTCTGACAATTCTTTCACTATGAAAGACATTTTTCTGTCCCGGCGCGTGATCCTTGACTGTGATAGCCCTTCTGTGCCCTGAAGAGCTTTTGATTTCGTGCGACTGATCTTATTTTCTTTTTCTAATTATTTGTGCGTGTATCCTTTTTTCTTACTCTAAAATCCGTTTGTTATATACGGCGCAAGTGACTTTTCATTTTATGACTGGACTATTAACGATCGCTATTCTTGTGAGAGTATTTGTCAACTGTTCAAGGTTGCAAACTACGCATCTGACAGTCACCTTGTTTTCACATGCACCTTTATACATATCTGCCGCTTAATTCTGGTGTCACCGTCTGTTCTTCGCTTGAACGAAGATGTGTATATTGCTCTTCGAAATAAACGATATTGTTTAAATGTTAGTGAAACACTCTCTTACTCCTACTCCTGCAGCCTGTTCGGACAGTATTTAATGAGGCTGTATTGTAGTGAAGTAGTGTGCCGAATTTGTGGTACACAACCTTTCGGAATAAGTTAGGAACTTGAGACAGGTAAATTGTTTATATCTCATTTATCCGTTTTTCAAGGTTTATAGGGGCATTTCAGGAAGATGTGAATAATTTTTTAACATCCAGTTAGCTATCTGACTCCCTTGGAGAAATAGTGTGTTGCACCAGATTCTTCCTTGCTGATACTGACGATTGATGCACTCGTTTTGGATATCGCTCACATTGTTGTATCTGCTGCCATTGTTGTTGCTATTATGTGTTGGTGATGTGTTGGTCTGACAGCGATCGGTTCTTTGAATCATACGATATGTGGCTTATATCCAGTAGTTATTGACATCTCAGCATGTGGTGTATGTAGTAACTGTGGCTTTGCTTTAAAGTGGTAATCAATCCGTGGAGATAATGCAACGCAAGTCAGTTCAAACACACCTAACGAATTTGCTTAGCATAAATAAGAGTATCTTACAGTGGAACGTTGGTGAATTTTTCAATCCCCACTAGTGTGTTTCAGATGTAACACTATAACGATTTGCAGTGCAGTCAAACAAAATATCGACTCCAAAATCCTGAGATAAAGTAATGTTTAGTCATTTACTTGTTCCTGTTTGACCGATTACGTGGGTCGCAAAAAAAATTACCGTCGCGATTGTAGCACATCTTGTCGATTCACACTAACCTGTCGACCCGACCGATTTACAGAGTCAAGAGCAGTCAGTCGGTAGTTATGAGATACCGAATTTTCGCCACACCTGAGACGATCGGAATTCAACTGAAGAACCGACTCTTGTGCGCACAGAAGCGATTTGTTCAAACCTTGAAATTGCCATGACGGACCGATCAAACTGCTACGGTTCCAGTCGTATCATAATTGTGACGTAATTGTAACAAAACGTTGTCTGCGTTTGTATCTAGGACGCGGCCGGACACATTTGAGCTTGTTGCTTGTTTTGTCCGCTTCGCTGTGACAACACTGCACTATATAAATATTATGTATTTCATTACTGGTGGGTAGCAGGAGATTTAGCTGATACACATTGAACACCACTCACGACTGATCGCAACTGTCACATTTCCATCAAGGTTGCAGTCAGCCTGCTTCGGGGAGAAGCACACTACCCGAGTTTCGCTGTTGTTAGAGTAGCACATATCCTTGCCATGACAGGGATTAGATCTGCGGCCACGCTTTCTTGCAAGTATTTGGCCTTGTAGTGAATAATTGAAAACGAGCGCGTTCGCTACACCGTGTTCCCTTGGTCACAAGCATTTGAGTAAAACGTACTTGTGCAGGCATATCGCTGTAGTTTTGAGAACCATTCTTCGTTTCCACATCTGTTACATGATCCCGGGCTTCGTAACAACAGATGTGAAATCACATGAAGTGTTTACGTGATGAGAACGACCACCTTACCGTCTCATTATTATTCTACAGGTATAGGATTATCCCTTGTCTCTTAAACACACACACGTGCACTCAGGTATTCACACGCAAGTTGTCTTGATTCTGCGGGTGTAGCCTCGTGGGAAATATTCCTTTCATAAATTATTTCCGGGCCAAGCACACCTGCCGTGAGAACGACGAGTGCTAGGCTTAGGTGGGAACCTCACATTCGGCGCTGAGAAAACTGGCAGTAGATGAGATTTGAATGAAATCGACTGACAGAGAAACACGTAAACACACACACGCATCTTTATTGGTGAATTTCTCAGTGTTTATTCGTACGCGTGAATACATGCTGTAGCAATTTCATGAACATAACTACCGAGTGAAACGCACATCAACCTGCCGACCAAATTGGAATGGCTAGTTTTCACACGCGGAGGAAGTTAGTCCGTTGGAATAGGTGACATTGTAATTTGATTGTGCTGTGACTGTCTAAATTTCGGGCTCCGTAAATTCGCATGCACTAATGAGTGGATGTTAGTTGGACAACAGATGGCCAAGTGTGAAATTTGCGTTTCCACTGCAAAGTCGAGCAACCAGAAGGCTGATGAGACCGGTCAGGTCAGACGTGCGTAATTTGATGCGTGTGCATACGTGCGTGCGTGAATAAGTTACCAAAGTTCCAAAGATCAAAATCAAATGTGTTCACCCTTCATTAATTTCGCAATACGTCTTGTAGACAGACATAATTAATGTCCTCAAATCACATCACTGACCAACAATATCATGTCCCTGGTTTAAGTGAACAGATTTGTTTTCGTTATTGATTAGGTCGAATTTGGATACAACCTTGTATGGTAAGGAAACTTCCGCAGCGGGGCATCGGGTAAACTGCTTGTAGGCTACCATATCACGAACGGATTTTCTGTTTCTCTTTAGTTAAATTCAGCTAGGTTTGACCCAGTGGAATCATTGTTGTTCGCCCGGCTTACACGAATTATTGCTTGTAAATCTGTGGTGCATATACTTCGAAACAAATAATTCACTACTGTTTGGCTTTTGTTCTCGTTTTACATATCACTTTTGACTGATGATTGGATGAAAAATTGCCGACTGCTGGGGAACTGGTTTCAGGGCTACAGTGACCGATAAGCGGGCGAAAGTATGCTAGAAGTCTATTTTACTCTGGTGGGTTCAGTTTTCATCCGATGTCATGTAGGCATAAGTTTTCCTGAAAAGTAATAGGCGCAAAACTAGTGCAATATCACCCTTCAGAACCACAGTATAAGCCAGTGAACGATAGAATTTCGGAGATGGAATGAAAAGACGCCTCTCAGCTGAGAGGTCAGTTCGGTGACTTAAATGTAAACATAATAGTGACTGTCAACAACTGGCGGTAACATATTCTTGTGGTACGCTACTGTATGAGAGAAGAAAATCTGTTTAACGACGGGCCGAGGCCGTAAGGTGTAAAACTTTCCTCGTGATTTTGTAGTTTGTTTTGTTTAATAACAGTAAAGAACATCTTTGAGAACAGGGTGTAAGGGAGAAGTCTTCGAATTCCTCGGTACTTACGTGGGCAGCATTTCCTCCCGAAACTCGTAAACAAAGTTTTGAAAGCGTAATGCTGTTTTCATAACACCTCGCTGAATACGCTGTGGCTCATTTGTATCCTTTTCAAGGCCAACAAATATAACTGAACTAGCACATTCAAGAGAGAGAGATAGACCACGTAAGGGATAGTGTAATGGACAAGTGGTCACTACAATTAAATTGGCGTCCAATTACACACACACTGATGGTGTTAATAATTTTGGAGAAAGTTATCTCTGAGCACCTAACGACTCGAAATAACCAGAGGCATCCAGATCAGTTTGTGTATTGTCAGTCTCAGTCCACTACTGACGCACTGCATCGTCTTTTTCACGCAATGTTGTCGTTTCCGAACAGCAAATGTAGAGCAGTCCGTTCCTGTTTGCTCAAATACAGCATTGGTTTTAGCTGCATCAACACGGAGAATGTGTTTTTGTCTTCTGGAAGAGTACGATGTTCGACTGTCTGTTATAATGTTGGTAGACGATTATTTTTCAAATCGTTTCTAGTTTACTTGCTCGAATGATCAGGAATCCTCTCCACTCGTCATAAATTTGATTGATCTTCAAACTGCAATTCTTTGCCACGTATATGAACCCCATGTCTGTTCCGAATGCCTGGATCCTGCTGAAGTATACAGAGACTGTCATCTTAAGTATACAATATCTAGATATATCTTTCCCCATCCACTTGCAGAGTGGTCTTAACGAACTGACTGAGTGTTCTAACGCAAGTTCCCTCAAGCCAAATACGTGCAGCCCACTTGATGTTTTTATCTTCTCATGTTAAATGAGTGCACCACCACAAGGTTTTTGATTACTGTTCTCAAATATGACTTGTAAACAAAGCTCCTCTACTGTAGCTTTAGGTAATACGTTGAGTCATATGTTGGCCTGGTGCTGTCCTGGTAACGGTGATTTCATTAAAACCAGAAAAATCACGTTTTGTGTTTTATGTCTAAAGTAGTTTTCGATCCGATATGACGCCATCTTCCCTTTTGCGAATGAGTGCGTTGCTTTCTTTGCTGTCTGTTGAATTTTTTCAGGGAATTCTTGAACAAACATTCTAGGCTTCTTTCTAGATCCACAAGTCACTGATCTAATACCAACGTTAGCTCTCATTAAGATCTCAGTTAAGTTATCATGCTTCATTAAATGTCGGAAAATTCCCATGACATCCAATGTAACGGTGTGATGAACGATTGTTTTCGATTATTCTTCCTCAAGCCAACACAACTACATGGGTTTCATCAAGACGTTATAAGACACAAGTGCAAAAAACACGAAATGACTGTTCGCGAGTGACAGTAAAGGCTAATACTAGACTACGCACACAATAATTGGTTAGGCCCAGACCGGAAGTTGACTGAATGTTAACTCACACGGTCAGGGTCGAATGTTTGCATATGGTTAGATTAGATGTGATTAATCTGACTGGCCTGGTTCCGAAATGGTGTCAAATTCCGATCAAGATCTCCAGTCCGACCTTCAGCTGGATCCGTCTTCGAATTTATATATACCCCTCCCTCTGTCTACGGTTTTCCCGTTATCCTCTACTTAGTACGTTTTTTATTATTATTAAGCTTAACTGTAAAATTGAACTTTTGAACAAAATATTTTGTTTCCTGAAGACGTGGTCGTGAAAATGGTAAGGATTCATCTCCACGAAGTGTATGTTACAGTGTATTGATAAAAAACATGAATCTGATCCGACCTTAACCCGGCTATCGTTTTTACCAAGGTTGGTAGTACACATTTGTTCTTCGACCGTTTAAATTTGGTTTTACGTATCTGATGGTAAAGTGTTTCGGGTAAACCCCTTCAGCTTTTTAAAATAACCTAATAATTTGAAATATGCTTCCAATCAGCGACCACTATCCTGCTCTGTCACACAGAGCATTTTTTGAGACAATCCACTCAACATAACATGATCATTTGGTGTGTCGATCTATGAGCCACACAATGCTCGCCACGAGGTTGCTGCAAACAATGACAGGTTGCCGTCGTTGACTGCGGTTCGCCTGATGGCGGTGTTTGAAGTAACCACACATGGTAAATTCATGCCCGAAGACTTCAATACAGTCAACTCAGTTTTGCCTGTGTCTGTATCTACCAGCTCCATCGTTCATATATTTTACCGGCTGGTCAGTGTGCGCAGTCCAACCCATTATGTGGAACCTAACTTTAACATTCTGATAGACATGATCCAATAACGGATTACTTTAAGAAATTGGTTACCGACGTTCGCGTCAATGAGATATCGCGATTGACATCAACCGTGCAGTGCTAGACATAATGAACCTGGTCAATACAGCCTGTCGTATCATTCTGCTGAGGATCTTATCAAACATTTCATCGCACATGACTTCCACTCATCGTTAAAACAACGCTGGTTCCCGGGCTTTCGCCAGTTCGCATATCCGTTTGCGAAATTAAACATCTCACTCTATCTAACAGTTTGTGTATGTTTCAGGGTGTCTTCACGCAGAACAGACATACCGAATCAAGCCTCCCGTAAAGTTCACGCTGGCATCATGTGGTTTACCACTGGTTACGACCCCAGTAGGCCAGATGAAACGTTTCGGTGGGCGAAACGATTACAATATGTCTTCGAAACACTGACGTCCCCTGACGTTCCCCGACCAGCAAAAAGAACAAGTGTTGCATGCTGTTAATATTTCGTTTATTCCCGTCGGTCGCATACATAAAACCGGTGGTCGCATGCAGCACGCGCATGGCAACAAGAACAACCATTAATCGTGATGCCCACCAATGAAAGAAGGGTCGATCCCACTGATTACGTCAGCTCCTTTGGGGAGCAGAGACGCGGTCGAGACCGCCCGTCACGATTGTCGACAGCTTTAGGTTGCAGTTAGGCCATAACACAGTGAACTGTGTGGGTAGGTCAACTGAGTGCTCTTTGTCAAAGATGGGTTTGACAATCGAAGAGACCGGGTTCCGGCTTAGCGGGTACGTTACAAGCATTTGTCACTTTATCACACTCTATAACCACTTGGAGATGTGTTCCGCTATTTGCTGTCCGTGTCTTCGGAAGCCGGGAAAGTTTATAGTTCACCTTAAACAATGTGCGACCAACTTTCCGACTGAGACTACTTTCCAAAAACAAATATAGTCAAGTCTGGATTTCCAAGACGATCAAAGTGTGACCGGTAGGCATAAAAAGTGACGACTGGCATTAAACCTTGCGAACCCAGCTACTGAATTGCAACTATTGTCCTCCACTCACAATACCGTCTTCCACTTTTCTGATCGTGATCCAACGAACACTTATGCTTCTCACCTAACTTGCAGTTCACCTGCAATTGCAGTGACAACTACATTGGTAGAACAATTGAAAGAAGGGAATCGAGGTTAACTTAGTCTATCTAAACCTGCCACAAATCAACAGCTGACAGTCTAGCCAACAGACCAAACAAACGTTAAGCCTAAGTAATTATCACTCTCCCGAGTGATCGCCTTTACGTGCAGCGACATATTTGACACGATTCTGAACAGTAGAGCTAGTAAACATGCGGCTTAAACCTGTTGTCACCAGTCCACATTTAATACTGTGTGCCTTCGTAGGTTCTAACGTGACTGTTGGGAAAGCGTAACTGACGGATGAATCGCCAAGATGAATAGCAGGTACATTCAAGGTAAACGAGTGAGAAGGATGAAAGATGGAGACCTTCAGATTTATGGCGTGGTTGCATATCTCATACAGAGTGTATGATGACGGGTTATTTTGCTGATGCGGCTGAAACAAGACTTGGAAACAAGGAAAAGACATACCAGAATGGGTTCCTCTTTCAAGACGATTTGGTTACCTTGTGCAACTTGTGGCTGGACATCCACGTCGGTTATTTTTTAGAATTAGACAAGTTATCTAAGCTGTCAACGACATTTGCCTGTCATATTTTCAAGGGGTGTTGTCTAGGCCAAGTGAACGACGCATATAGTAGGCTTACATCCTAACGCGTCCACAAGCGATGTCAACTGATTTTATTGGGCCAGTCTACATTGGCATATAGCGGTTATTGATTTTGGTCAGAAGCAATGGAAATTACGTTCGGACTTTAACAAGTGAAATTGGGAGTGAGATGTTGGGATGTTCGCTGGAAGGTTCGAACCTCCACACTCGGCACCGCTACGCCACCACCCGACCACCCATCCACAACCAGTGGCCTGCACAACGTCAATCTCAACCGCCCTCATACCTATAACTTATTGTTGAAACTATCCTTTATATCTATTCGCATGTACTGATTACACTAAATACTGTCCGAACACTGCTGACATTGTTATCACGTACCACACTCTGCATGGATATCACGAACTCTCATTTGAACTCTCCTTTTGGTTTATTTTGTACCGCCTCTTTGGATTGTTTACACTACCGCATTGTTGACTGATACTTGCTGACAGTTAACTTCCGTGCACAGAGTACACTTGGTTGTAAGTTGTATAATCTGTTAACCGTTAATTGTTTATGTGCAGAACCAGTTTTATCTGAGTAAATATTCTGTCTTGTTCTGCCCTGAATCAAGAGGTTAACAGCTACCCCAATAGACTGTGTATCGCCTTGAACCCTGACTGATTCTACGGCGATAGTAGTTAGTTCAGCGTTTGAAAAAATAAGTATGTATTGGGTACCACACGCTACATTTGCCGTTAATAGAATAATCCAAATTGCTGAGGTATTTGAGCGTGTTCTTGGCTTAACCGTGTCATTTGGGTGTCACTCGGTTATCGTCTTAAAGTAGCGGTCATCATGATCAGATGGAACGTTATGCTTATTTTTACATCTTTTACCATCCTTTCGACGGATAAACTAAGTGGAATTTTAGTTATCTAGGAGTATCGTCAAATGGCCTGGTTAGAATGCTAATTTTATGTGTTGAGATAGGACTATAGACATCCGTCAAATGACCAGAACTTGACTTAAAATTCTGTAGTGTACAAGCAAATCGTGTGACTTGCTGCCGCGCTGTTTTTATGGGTAGTCACACCCACCTCAGGTTATCAGTTTGTATAGGAGACGCACATGACTAGCCCGACCACAAGAAACACTCCTGAGACCAGAGGTGTATAGTGAGCAAGGATCTCGCTTGTAAGATCATGTCGCGATTCTTTTAGCACATACAGAGCGCACAAAATATTCCGGCTGCTGTTCCACTCTGTTCACTGCTCATCAAACATACGCCACCCCCTATGAAGCTTGTCTCTCAGCCGATATTGACGTTTCTCACTTCCGTTCTGAGCAGCTACTTCACAACAAATATGTGCACAAACTACGATATCCCAGTCACCTCCATCCGTGACCTAGTAAGAAAGGCTGGCGTGGAGTCACATGACAGTTCATCACTTGAGACAGCCGGTACTCTAGAGTTGAGCATGCGCATAGGTACCTACTGTGAACTGACCGAGTCACTGATCTAGAGTCGAATACTGGTATACACCCCTTACAATGTGTTTCGGGCAGGTAAATCAGGAAGATGCTAGACCGCGGATGTATTGAGAACTTCAGAGTCTCTAGTAAGCTGCTGGATATCACATCATGTTGAGCTTGAAGATAATTGACGTGAAAGAATACTTGGTAGACGAAAGGTCACAAGTGAATGGAGTAAGCGATGTAAAAGTACAGCTAGGTAGAGAAAGATCCGTGATTGAACAAAGCTGACAACAGTTTTCCCTTCTGAGAGTGAAGTGTTGTAAACGAAAACATTTTGTATGTTAGCTATGTGTATCATAAAAGATGAATAGCATACGTTACTCAAGTTCTTGATTTTCGTCTTCCTACTTAAAACAAAAACTTGTTGCTTTGACCTTTAAATGGAAGAAGTATGTACTTGCGTCTGACACCCAAGGCGATGCCCCTTTTGGTTAACCGTATTTAATGGTAAACAAACACTGTATTTGGGTGGTTGTAAGTAAACAAGTGAAAGACTTCGTTAGCTAGTTATTTCCGCACTCCAATTCCGTGTACCCAAGGGAAATTTTGAATCGTAGTATTTAAGTGGACGTGTTTCAAAAGTGATTAATTTGTTTAACTGTGTTGCGTCGCAATTCAGCTAATTACATTCAGACTCAATGTTGAACTTGGAACCTGAGCAAAATGAATGCACCATAGTTCTTTGTTTTAGGTTTTATCGCTGTATAGAGACACAAATGACATGGTCTGAAACTGGCAGATCGCTGATCTATCAACCGAACCGTCGTGATGAAACCATCACCATACCTTCAGTGCATTTCTCCTTGCATGTCCTTCAATTAACTTGTTGAACTTGTCAAACTGATATTCTTTTGTCCTACATTTCAAATTATAATGTGAACCGTAAAAGCAACTGTTTTATTCGGTCCACATCCGATACAAAACTTGATAAGGAACGCCACACCTAGCTACTGTCAGTCAGCGCCTAACAGGCTCAGCGATTCCAACGTTATCAGCAACGCTAGTGTAGATGCCACCAACGCTTTACCTTGTGCATTGTTTGACATGATACTTGTCCACGAACACTGTCACAACAACTACACAAGTGTTTTTCACACACTTCTATACGACGCGTCAGCCCTACGTAGCACATTGAACACCAACCTGCCTTGACGCCGCCACAGGAACAAATGGTATCTGTACCTGCATGGAGGACTTTCAACTCCAAGAGATTCATGCAGCAAATGAACTGCAGGTTAAGGACTATTATGACATCAACGCATCCTCTCGGTTTGCCTTGCAAGCTTCACTGATTCAATCTGTGATTCACAACATTCCAATGCATTTTTATTGTACTCTCACGACTTTGGTAAGTCCAAACATACCGATAGCTAGTTTGGTTTTTTGTACACATTTGGCAAATTGCTACTTACCTGTCATTCATGTATTATTATTAGTTTTACTCACCCTCCGATCCGATCTCATCAGTTTTGTTCCAGTCAGACAAAAAGTAACTGTGTTTCACAGACCACATGACCGACCTACTTCGGATAATCTCAAACCAGAATACACGTTGCCGTTTACTAACTTCAGTTATAAAAATTACCCTCATAATCTTGTGAAGAAGTATTCACAAGTTCGTGATCAATACACCTTATATGAAGACCTTCTTACAGACCGTCTTACAAAGGAGATTACATTGACAGCATACTCATCAGAAGCTTAGTGCGAGGCGGTACATGCAGTCAGTGAGGTTGTAACTCCGCTTTGAATACTGTCGATTAGAGAGGCGGTGGCTCCTAAAACCACGGCAAATATCATATGGCTATTTACTTGAGGACCGTTGGGCACCTATATCGACAGACTGAAGAAGTAATTAGCCCACCGAAAGACCGAACCTACACCGTGTGAACAAGACCTCTTGATTGCATATCACCCACTGATGTGTAGTAGGGATTTTGGCTTGTATACAAATCGAACATCATGCACAGTTGATCGCAGCTGTCCCATTCCAATAGACTTTTCAGTCGGCCCCTTTTCGAAAAGAAGCGCTAGACTCGAATTCCGCTCTCATTAGAGCTCGTCAGTAGTGCATATCATTCCCACACCCGGAACAGGAACTCCAACCACACTTTCATGAGGCAACCATCTGGACCACCGTGAAATTGACCTGACATTAAGCATGACCGAATCATCATCTGTAAACGCTCAGGCACATTCGCTTGCGAGTAACGCTCTGATGGCCCAGTCGCCTCCAGGAGACAGAGTGACGGTCTGTTAACTCCAATCGATGACCCCCTAGACGAGGACTTCTATCCAAGTCGCTCAACGAGTGAATGATTTTTGAAATTTCAACTGCGTAAAGTTAAAACTAGACAGAATTTCACTGATGTTTGTTTTTAAGAAGAATGACAGTAGCTATGGCTGGAAGATCACAAGTAAGTGGTTTTGGTATCTTATGTCCCAAACATCTGAAGGTTCGTACACTGTTAAAGTGTCTTCAGCATATACAACAGTTAAGGGTATTCGGGCTTCTACACATGTCCCAGTAATAATATTTGCCAAACCTCTCCCTGCACGACCGGATAGCTATCGTGCCAAGTTTCGTGGAATTTTTCTCTAGAATTTACACAACATCTGTCTGCGGTGCATACAAACAACTCCAATACTACTCATTCCAGACCATCTTGAGTGTGTAACCTCGGAATGCAGCTCGTCTGTATTTTCTGTGCACAGCATCTGGCTGCCGTCAGTTGAAATTCGGAATTTCCTGTCTTAGGTTGACAACAGACAGTATCGCCCAAATCTGCCCATGATCAAATGTCAGCTTCCTCCATGATTATCTGGCTCAGGTAAAAACAGCATGCTGTTAACACGAAAAGATGACTATCCAGTAGCTGAAGTTAATTAGAATCATGACCGTTTGCAGTTCTATTGACTCAGCGCATGGATTTCTGAGTATTTTTGAGTCAGAGACATTAATCATCAATTCTTGTTTAATTCTTTTGGATCATTCTCTAGAAGCTGAGGGTTCCTGGGTGTAAATTTCATATCAATAGCCTCCATCATCACAGTAAAAGATGGTCGATTGTGAAGACCAAATACGTTTCCAGTACAGCGTCCCTCAAAACCGCCAAGGTCCTTCAATAATACAAACGCTACGCAATGTGTTTACGGTTAATGTTAATTGTTTCTGATCAACAAGTACGGCTAGCATATTGAATGTGTGATATTGTGTTCTCAGCACGTATATGTGAATCTGTGGAGGACGATGAGCAATGGTTCTGCTGGCTAGCTTGATTTTCGAATGGATGACACTAGCAAGCGATTGCATATATATTGTGCATGGGGTGACAGGGAAGAGAAATTAAACATCGCAGAAGGTACACTCACACCCGGCGAGAGTATGAGAGTGTACGTGCATATGTCTGGACATACACGATCGTTAAGTATAAAAAAAATGATCGCGGTAAAAAAATATGTTTATCGGCCACCAACGGATGATCACAGAATACACATTTGAAGTATAGCAAATCGGGGAAGATTAATTAAAAAGCCGATTGTAATTATGAATTCTGTCACTGTTCGCATGAGATTGGAAAGGTATTTTATTGTCACTACCACGCCAGTAACCGCATTTTCAGTTTGAAGGTAAATATCATTTTTTTTAACTACTTTGATGAACATATGTGTAAATATAAAGTTTATATTAAAAACTACACAATAGTTTCGTGGTAAATGTGCATTCTTTTATTTTAATTTTCTTATTTCAATCAAACGTCTTTGAATAGATTTTTTTCTGTCACTGATTCCTACTTGTCAACAAGAAGCTGCACTACAATGATGATCGTTCCGAAATGCGATTAATCCAGACTCCTATGATATAATCAGATGGTGTGTTAGAACATGTAGAAAACAGTGTTCACTTGTTAGAGTTTTATTCAGACCTGCAATTGCACAAACAATCTAAAACGACAATTTGTGTAAGCTTTATCCAGGTGAAACACTGAAGCTTCTTAATACGGTCTGAAGCGAATAACTAAGACTTTTCGTTAGATCGTTTTCATAAATATATTCAACGTTGAGGTACATTAAACGTAAGTTCTATGAGTCTGAACAACAAGTGAATAAACATAGCATGCAACCATTTTTTTACCTACGTGATAGAGAGCTCAAAGAACTAAGTACAACAGCATTTGAACATTTATAGGCTCATGTGGTCATATTGCAGGATTAGAGAGATAGAATGGTATAATACGAGGTTCTTTCTAAGAGTTGCATGATTTTAATCTTTGTGCTCAATTCTAGCAGGAACAAATGAGAAACCCACAGTTAGAACAACAAATCGTATATTCCCATATTCATTGGAATAGAAGCAGGTGGTTGACACTAGTTTACCTTGAGACCTTAGCATAAGGGCCACATGAAGTACAACTTTTGAAAAACTGAGTTGCATTCCGAGAAGCCAGTTTCTTTTGTTCCAGACAAACGATTCCGCCAACATTAACAAGGTAACCAGCCAAATAAGATGTAGTTCAGGAAAGCACATCGTCCACTGTATGTGACTGTATTGAAATAACACAGAGTTTTGATTGATATTTCCCAAATCAGGCGGTTGGGTAAATATACGTGGAAAACAAGTGTGGTGAAAATTGTTGATTGTCGCCTGGACCAGTAGAGACATTACATTTTCGTTTTTGCTGTAGTATGCCGACCTCATCTAAATGATCCAGTTGGAGTTGAAATGCAGTTTTCGACACCGAAACGACAAGCCTGAAACAAATGAAATGGAAGGAAAATTTCATGAGAGATGTAAAGCTTAGATGCTGGACGTGGTTGTTTGTCATTTAGATAGACCAACCGCGGTCTCATATTAAACGTTAAAAATTTGTGTTTTATTTGTAGGCTGTGGAAGTTTGTTATCCCTCGTTGTCAATATCCGTATACAGTCAGTCACAACTCATTAATGTAAACCGTTTGGTGCCATCGGGGTGCTACCTGGACTAGCTGTTACTGTTAACAAAGATCAAGGGAGTACCTCACACTGCTGTACTCTCGGTTTCATCTTTGCCGGGGTCTGTAGGGAAGTGTATTCAATTCAGCGAAGATAATCAACACTAGCATATCTAAGGAGTCAATTATGCGAACGGCAGTTTTTGGTCGTTCTCATCGAGCTTTTACAATTACATAGGGTACATACGTTTTATATATGAAAAATTTGACCAAGTCACATAAGTCATTCAAATCATAGACATGAGACGGATCACAGTATACTGAAGGAATTAGACTGTGATCCGTCCCATGTCTATGATTTTAATGACCTATTTGACTTGGTCTAGTTTTTCATATATATTAAACGCATGTACCCTATGTAATTGTAAAAGCTCGATAAGAATGATCGAAAGCAGCTGTTCGCATAATTGTCTTTTTAAGAATCTTATGATAATCTGGAAACGATTGAAATTAGCAGATATTACTAACATATGAGAGTTTATTACCGAATAAAGCACCAATTGCGGGGTTATCGGTTCGAGTTAACAGACAGTAACTGTGTCTCCTCTCGAGGCGA
>LUCH01008977.1:0-10193 GCA_013368495.1 Paragonimus heterotremus | reverse complement strand
CAGAGTTAACGCCATCTACTAAAATTGAAGTCCGCAAATGCATTTCAGTTGATAAACATAATAGGGCTGCTGACCCAGATGATCTCGTGTCGATACTTTACAAAAAAGGTGAGGAGGCGGTAATAGAGGTCTTGGTTTCGACATACAACATACATCAAGCTCCAGGCTTGAGACAGTACTCGCCAGAGCAGCTTGCTAACCGAATTGTCAGAGAATGCGGACAGTGAAGGTGTCAATGTTCAAAAGCCGTTTTGGTTTTAATACACAACTATCACTCGAGAGTACAGAGAAGGCAGAAAACTTAGGAGGTAAAACAGAAGGAGAAAGCCGTAGTGGATGAATGCTGCTACTGTCGCTAGAACGATCACTTATGATACTTCCCGGTCGTCTATGTTGTGGAAGGGGGTTGACTTGAGAGACTCCACCCCAAGTCTCTAACTCAAAACTCTGACTTACGAAACAGCGGAAGACGGGGTATGTGAGAGGCTCGTCTAGCTCGAGGGCGCAGTGAATAGGACATTAATGTTTGATTCAGAGCAGTGCTGCGCGCAGTGGATGTACTTGGAGCTACATCAAGCTTTTGCATCACACCGGGTGTTTTTCGACCGTACTGAACAATACGCCAGCGGTCGCAACCTTTGGACCATCAGCGTTCTTTGTTAGAGCGTACCTTTTCTAACCCCGTTCTTCTTGATTCAGAAGGCAGCAGTGCCACGACTATGAAAAATAGATCCGCTGTATACCCAATGCATCTTGTCTCATTACGTAAGCACTCCTACACGGTCAGTAATGCGATATATATCCCTATGAGTGCATCTGCTTTTTGTCTGACTGCTTCCCTTCGGCCTATATGACAAGGTTACGTCAGGTAGGACCGATGTCCTAGTCAGCATAGTTTTCAAGATCGATGCAGTGCACGGGACTGACTACCACGTCAAGGTGGCAGAAAAGGTTAGGGACACAAGTGAATAAATTCCAGTGAATACGATTCTGACTAAATTGCCAGTATGTCAAACCAAAGGTGTTGAGCTAACAGAGACAACCCTTGACGTCAGTTAATGGTAAGTCATAGTGCAGCAATTGCACTACCTTTTAAATCTTACTCCGGGTGCAACAAATAGAAGCATGGAAAGTAAACAATGTAGGAACACACGTAGTACATGCTCAACCTAATTAAATCGACGGCAGTAGACGCAGTGATTGTATCACCTTTCGACATACAATTATAGGTTATTTCAAAAGTACGTAGAGCCCACGAGTCTTTTTCTCGAAATACTGAAGGCAAGATCGATGGAATGCGTTTAAGAAGTCGTTTTAAACACGCATCACAACACACATCATTCAATCAAGGCGAAATGAAGTGAGACTTTGGTTCGATAAATAAAGACACTGCGCACAGTCGTACGAAACAAAAAGTGAAGTTGATCAAGGATAGCAGCTACAGTCGAGATGCCGAAGAAGTGTTCAGCAAAAGGTGTTGAGCTTGTGACGAGAAATTTCTCGCACCTCACAACTTTACGTATTTCTGACGAAATTGCGTGTGTACAGGAAGATATTCAATAGAAAACTAGAAGCGACAGGAGAATACAAACGTGTTTTAGCCTACCTCGTTAGGAATGGTAAGACTAGTCTCATGGTTGGTGTCCATGTCC
Organism: Paragonimus heterotremus; assembly: GCA_013368495.1. NCBI lineage: Eukaryota > Metazoa > Platyhelminthes > Trematoda > Plagiorchiida > Troglotrematidae > Paragonimus > Paragonimus heterotremus. The sequence goes on along the minus strand of LUCH01008977.1, from coordinate 8,541 downwards.
ACATCGAACGAAGGCAGTCCCACGTTGGTACGAATTTGCTTTGTATCCGGACTGGACAACGGAGCACCAAGAACAGAAGACGAGCGACGGCGATGGACAGCGGCTGCCAACACTTCGACATCTTTCGGCTCGAGTACCGGAGGCTGACCCTATTGGTATATGAAGCAGAGTAAAGAGGATGAACATAGTACATTAACACTATTAGAAATGAGCACAATACGTCTTGCAGTGAACACGAATACATCGGATTCTGACGTCACTCCAAACGATAAATATATACACATATTACACCCAGAACTTAACTAGGCATCACAAACTTTTGTTCATCTTATCGGCTACGAAAAGAATTCTGGAGAAAATATTCCAAAATAAAAACATACAAAAGAGCTAAAAATCATCTGGATGCAGACAGGTCACTGATCGTTGTACGCCATCCTGTCAGAGAGCATTTCTAACCAAAGATGTAGCATGCGACATTCACAGGCGTTAGTAAGCACCAAGTTTACAGGTTTCACACTGCGGAGCCTTTATTGCAACGAGGCATTAGGTAATATGGGGGTGTGCACGATCGATCTGGTGTCCGGATGCATTTTGATCGAAAAACAGGTGACACAAAATCTGATTTTGTGCGTTTTAACACTAGACGCATTTGAGTCCAAGATCGCATGGAAAACACAAAGTGCTCAGTACAAATTGATTACCGAAACTGAAAATAAGTTATCTCCAACCAGTGAAACCAAAAGTATTTACACCAGGCAGCCACGCCAACTCACAGCACTGAGTAAAACCGCGTCAGTTTATAGCTTGTACACCAAGTCGAGTGATTGTCCAAACCTGGATAAAGGCTCGGACTAATGACTTTTGATTGGGAGTAATCGTTTTCTTGACACGCAAGTTTCAAAGATGTCTGAGAGTGCCACATATACATGATCTGAGTATCCAAAATACGACTGTTGATTCGCCTAATAACCAATGTCAACGCTGTAACAAATAGTATGTCTTAATTGTTTTAGAACCCAGTTTGTAACCACAGTAACTTCATAATCATGACAATCAAGCACACACAAATGCTGTGAACACGCTCGGTTTAGTCATGAGAAGAAACGCGTAGCGAACAATCGCATTTTAGTTGGTTCATCATCAGACACAACAAAACAACATATTTACATGGATTCGCTAACGGGAATAGATAGCACACACGTCAATTTCATGCATTTCGCCACACACATGCACGGGTATCGTTTTACAAACAGTTCGGTCCAATGATCACCTTGATGTTGTATGTTTGAATATAAACGTAGCTATTTTAGTGATTAGGTTCCCTCCCCTCTCTCTTCTTTCTTCTCTCTACCTAAACAGGGTTTGTTTCTTCTTCTTCTTGGTTGTGTGGCAGTTAAGCATCAGTGTAAACCACTGATGTATTGCTGTCTATGATGATGATGAGAGGTGGACAGTTGCTTCGACTTAAATGGGTCTCATCAATACTATCCACAACAAAGAGAGTCAAACTCACAAATTGTGAATAAGCATCAGGATGGTATTCTATACCTTTTTCAATGTAAGGTGTCTGGATATCAACCTAGGATACCTCAAAAGGAGTTAGCTGGATTTGAACGGCGAACAAAGTCACACTGCTAATGTGCACGTAAATAAGCTAAAAACCACAGGAATTGGCTAGGTCCTAAGGAGTGAGAGAACGCAACTCTGCCAGGAAACCAAGTTAGCTTGCCTGGATCCAGTTACTTGGGACAGCTTAACTTGAGACTGAGACATCCTAAACTGGAAAAGATATAGACATTTATTTATGAGATAAACTGCCTGCGAAACCCCCCTCTCAAATTTATTTCCAGCATTGGTGGATATCTCGTAGTTGGCAGGTCAACCTTGAGGAACGGTATGCAACAAGTAACGAAAGCAATGGGGATGTTGTTGTTTACATTATCGTTGACTACAGCAGTAAGAGTGATGGTGATAAAGAAAAAGGCAACTAAATTTAGTCTTAAAGTTGATACTCTTGCGGATGTTAACAAATTGGAAAACATGTTTAAACTGTGATGTAGAGAGTGGCATGATGTCTAATGTAGTAAGCAGTATCTAACAAATTTACTTATCGGAGTGGTCAAGACCAGGGACTATGGCAGACCTACAACTGAATGCTCTGTAATTCAATGAAAAAGCAGCATTAGCCAATGTGTGGGTGCAGCAGACGTCTAATTCGCATACGAAACGTATCGTTATAACCCCGTGATCTCAATCAGTTGTAAGTTCTTGGGCAAAGAAGATGAGAAAATGACAACCTTTATATATAAGATCTATCTCAGACAACATCAAAATCCCGACACAAACAGACCAATGATACAAAGCACTAACATGCAACCGACGACTGTAACGACCACCTTGAGGCATCGGGGGAAGTTTGGGCGGTGGAGAGCTCGGTTCGGAGATAGTGTGATTCGGTGAACAGAGCGCGACGGACGATTTGGTATTTGTGATTCGGGCGCGAGAATCCAGCTTAGTAGAACGCTTGGCAGCAGCCGCACGAACAGCTTGCGCTTCGGTCGCCTATCAGAAAAACGCAAGTGAACTTGTTGATTCCGACAAATCTTAGACGATTCGCGTTTATGCATGCGAGAAATCACAATGACACATTTCAGTAGTTATCAACTCACCCTTACGATGTAACCACAATAACTGAGTGAGGTCACATTTAAAGCCAAGCGGTGTGGATTGTGAGACTGTGAAAACCAGCAGTGAACCGATGGCCTCTAAGCTTTGCTTGGACTTTTCTGTTCCAACCAGACTGTAATCTGACTTGTAAGAAACTTCGGAGTGTTCAATGGATGACGTGCGCGTTTTAAACATATATGCACACCAAACTGGTGTGTACAAACATAAGAAAACGTGTGCTAGATTTCACTTGTTTATACAGTTTACCTGGCATTTGGCACAATCGAGTCACACAAATGAATAAACTCCATGTGCGCCCCGTAATCTGAATTTGGTCAGATAAGGCGATCGTCTGAGCTCTTAGATGTATGTGCCTGACAATTTCGTCACCGCGTTCTCAGCAAAAAATGAATCGTAGAACATGAAATGTAATTTATCGACTGCACTATGGGCCCGTGTTATCGTAGTAACACAAGATAGCAGCCCAGACAACTCACGGCTTTGCATCGTTCGTTCAGGTCAGGAGGATGCAGTTCTTCTTCCAGTTGCAAACAAGCCTCGTCCCAAAATTCAGCAGCACGTGAACGAATGTCTCGACTGCGAGGAACATTGGCCGGATTGTATTCCAGTGCGTTGTGATAGATCAGCTCAATATCCTGTAAGGACGAGGATGCGGGTCGCGCATTACAAATCGAATAAGGAATCCAAGAAGAGCGGAAAATTGTACAATAAGATTGAAGCCCGTTGGTAGATGAAATACTCATATACGGATGAATTCACAGGTCGCTCAAAACGCCAGGGTAGAGCCATTAGTAAGAACCTTGAGAAATATGTCTGGATATATCTGATCGTCAATCGGCACAGTCAGTTTGTGATTCATTTCAACTACCAATGGTTGTACTAGACAGTACGTGTTGTTTGGAGAGCGCATCATCCACTTACGGAACACGCAGGCAAATCATCTGTTTAGAACTTCGTTGTAAAATTTTTAAAAAAATTCCACAATTAAATTGCAACTTTATGATTAAATGTGAGAATATAAGTGATTCTCTGTAAAACAAGTTGTGGAATCTTATGCCATAACAGGAATTCCATCTGTCATTTAGAAAAAAGAAACAATTAATTCACCGGCATGACTATTGTTGAAATACAAAATGTTGATTCCGTCTGAAACCAAATTATATCAGACGGCCCAAACACGCTAAAAAAAGTCCAATCTTGTAAAGTTAGTAGGCGGTATTATAGTCACTCAGCCAGTGACCAATCACAATTGACTCACTTTCATAAATTCCTCTGCATTGGTGTACTGACGCGCGTCAATCCGGTCGCGTACGGAGCCCAAGTCCATCGGTCGCTTGATTACTTCGTAGTAGTCGGGGGCTTCGTCCACCTGAACGGGTCTGGTGAACACAGCAAATCGTCTGTGACGTGCCAGATGGGCGACCACACGACGTAACACTTGCCTTAAGCGACGGAATAACTGAGCCTCTGCGCGCTCAATTTCAAGAAGCTCTTCTGGAGAAAGAGCCATGGGTGTGTGATTGTTGTTCGTCGGTGCATCGGGTTCAGCTAACACCGGTGGAGGACTAGGGCTGGGTAACAGTGAAGAAACGGTATTAAGTTGGTTTGCTACAAATTCAATCATTGGACTAAGAAAATAGGCAGATGGCTCAATAGGAAAAAGCGAGAACACTGCATCAGAACAAACAAAATAGGAATTAAGCGTTTCGGATTGATCAGATCAGTTTGCTCAAATGCATCAATAAACAACAAGTACGTCAGTTTGATTTATCTTGTGTCGAGGATTACGAGTAACCTGACCATGTGTAGACTTTCTCCACTCTGAGAGGCACAAACCACAAGAGAGCATACTAGTCTGCTACTAGGCTGTGATTCCATTGCTCGTGTTCACTCTTAAGCCAAGTTTTGGATCGCTTACCAAGCGCACATGTTAGCCAACTTTACAGATTATCATGAGCATTTGTTTACACCAACACAACTGTCCTCGCCTGAGAATGCTAAAGATGTTCAAAACATGTTAAACTCACCCAAACGAGTGGACACTCACGGGATGTTTCTGGACTAATGTTTATTACAAGATATAGTTGTTTATGGATTCCTACAGACGACATTGGAAACGCGCAGGAAACTTTGATGACTAAGAGGAGTAGGTAAAACGAATGGAAAGTGGATCATCAAGTCATCACTGAACGACCAGATGGAAACAAGGGAGTAAAATCATCACCACCAGAAGCCGCACAGTCAGACTGCTGCGTACTTGTTTAACTTATAGAGAAAACCAGAACAAGGATAGTCCAATTTATTGAAAAAACAATGTCGTTTCTACAGGGAGCCACTAGTGTGTTAATTAATCACTGCTATTGGGCGGCGAGCCTGTTACGTTTTGATTAGCCCCTTCGTTGTTAAGTTCCACGACCCTGATTTAAGCAAATCGACTGATCAAATCCGACACGCCTTCAAACAACTTGATTTAATCGCCACTCTTTACAAACAAATTCGATGTCACAGCTCATCACCGTTTCTGACTGGCTGTCTCTCAACGACCACAGTTCCGCCTGCGGCAACTTGCGTATGAACCTTGGTCAGCTGAATGTTCTCCAATTAAGATACCAATTTAATTCAATCTCGCTATGTCATGCGGGATGTACCATAGGTTTTAGATTATGGTACGAGAAACCCGTGGACAGGATCGTATGAAGGAATGCGATCCGGATGGAAGTTCGAGAATTATATGAACAACGCCATCGTGACCATGAATTCAAGTATCCGGAGTGCAAAAGGACAACCGAACCTAATGGTTACACACTTGGGTGATCATGTGGCTGAATGCGGGTCAGAGTCACACAAAAAATGTTAAGTCCATTCAACTGTTTTGGTTCTAAACAAGCAGGTCTGACATCATATTTAGTTTCAATCTACTGACCAGCCTCTGTGAGATGAACTAACTCGACTAGTCATATGAGAACGCTCTTTTTGACATGGCACTAACGTAGAGAGATGCATGAATATGCCATGGAACTTACTGCGATGCAGTACAGTGATCTGGTGAGATCAACATTCTATGTTCATGGTTTGACGTTACTGGAACTCTACAGAAGTCCCCTCTATAAATCTAAAACTTAAACAGAATGGACAACGACGTTTGGCACAGCGAGCAGCCCCTCTGAAAAGCAACACATAGAAAAAGAACGATACGAACACAATTGACTGATACCCATTCCGATGTTCTGCATATGGCTTTAGTCAGCTTGTCATCTAAGCTGGAAGATTTTTGCACAGCATTTATGGTTCCACGACTCGAATGCTAATTCAAAATACAAACATTATTATCATTAGTTATGGTCATTACTAACGTCACTTACTAGTCATAGATGAATGTGGCCGGCTATTCACTCATTGGCATGGCGCTTCCGATTGGTGTCCAGAAGAAGACTGCTGAGTGTGAAGTAACCATAAAAGCTATGTCTCCTACCATTAGGTCATATCAATACACAGTACCTCGCACTCGGTTTCGAAGTTCACTTTAATCCACCACTTAACAAATATGCTTTGGTCGGTAGGGTTACGAAGGACTCCATTCAAACGCTGCCTGATCATACTCCATCGAGTTTACAGTGGATACATGAAGTGTGGATGGAACCGAAAATAACTCATCGTAAGCTACTTGTGGTGATAAATACGAACATCAACGTGGTCTAGTCCTAGCCATGGTGTTGGGCCTAGGACACCAAGCGTAGTGAAGTACTTGAGAATCGACGATTGCAACGGACGACATAAGCAAGTGAGCAATTTAGGAGTTTTTGACGGTGAAACTCGATCAAGTTCATTCAGTAGAACCGTAAAAAATGCATGTGTATCAGTGATGTGGTGCATAAAGGCAATTCAAACACTATTCTGATCGAGAGTGACAGGATACACTGTCGACACTCATTAGACATCGTTGGGTGTCACCGGTAAATGGGGCACCCTTCAATATGACAAGCACTGCCGGAGTCTGCTAATTACGGATCGACTTTCACGAAAGATTCACAGCAAGAAAACAGCGACATAAGTATCAGCGTTGTTCAGAGTAATAATTCGTTCAAAACTCGATGCGACTGTATCCAAAAAAACATCCCCTTTCAAACAAATAACATGCAAAGACTACATACCAGAGAAAGCTCCGCGATCAAATCGCTGATGCAAAAAAATCAGGATCACTGTGTTTGACCCAGACAATTTCGAATGCAAAACAGCAAGTTTGAACAGAATGACTGGTCCAGACTGCAGAAAACAAACAAAATACAATATAACTGCCGAGGATAACTTACGCACGACTGGGTAGAGTAACCTGTTCCGCCTGTCCATTTCGCCATTCCTTACCGCTAACAGAATCGCGTTGGGGCCATGAAGTAAGTACGGGAGCAAAAAACGTCGCCCGACGCTCGTGACACGGTGGAGCAAAGTGCATACGAACTGCTTTGGACGGACAAAATAGACGGCTCAGCAGACGAGAACTTCGGTGCTGTCGAGAACGACAACGACGTTCACAAAGTTGGTGAGCCACATGTGAGATTGCCGTATCCAACTGATTCGCCGAAGACCTGGGGTCCCTTGGTGTATGCTTGTAAGTGCTCATGAGCTTGACCCTGTCGTCATCCAGACTAGAATCGGAAGACCTGTCAGTCTCTGAAGTGGAAAATGGTGTTTCAGAACAGCTACATCGAACCGTGTCGGCCAGTCCGGGTGACCCGAAGATGGACGGATAAGAAAGTTGAGCAGGTGTCGCTAATGTTGTTATTGCTCCTGGACTTGTTCGTGTAGATTTAGTTCGAGCCAAGGTTTTCCGGCCAGGCCCTATTCCGTTATGGAGAACTCTCTCAGGGACTGTCGATGGGAGTGGCGAGGGAGTAAACAATGGGTGCATTCAGTTAACGAAAACACAAAGCTTGTACGGGATGAGCTAAAACCAACAGTACGTCAAAGGATGTACGATCGATTGTAAGACAAACTTGGGAAATAAAAACCGGTTTTCACTTCGTGTTCCTATGTTGTTAGTAGTTTACGATGGGTGCGCAAGAATATTCTAGTAGGAATATCATGGTTGCGAGCCAACAAGAGTGCCAGCTAGTCGAAAAACGACAACGATAGTTTATGGCAAATCGAACTGTTTAAAACACTGTACCCAGAATCCCGTGTACGAATAAACGTGTAGAACGCAGCAACCTGTGAGGTTCCAACATGTGGAAATTCACTTTAATGTTACCCTTCTAAATCACTACTCAATAGACATCATCATCACCATAGACAGCAATACATCAGTGGTTCACACTGATGCTTAACTGCCAAACAACCATGAACAGGAATAAAAAGCCAACCCTGTATATGAAGAGAGAAAGAAAAGAAAGTGGAAGGAGAGGAGACCTAGCCACTAGAAATAGCTACGTCTACATTCAAATATACAACACCAAGGAGCCTACACCCTGCAAACAAATAACCGAGCTGTAAGTGAAAGTGAAACGTCATCAGCAAAACAGCTTCCTCACGGCTTTCACTGCCCCGTGTCATTAAATGCACTCACTTCACAGACAACTCGGACCAAAAACGACAACATTCACGCCACTGAGCTCGGTTAGCCGCCATCTCTCCTAACGTTTCAAGCCATCGACTCTGTGAATCGTGAGGGTCCCAGCCCGAGAGACGAACCCGATCTACAGTGACCAACCCCTTCATGAACGATTTCATTTGTCTACACCAGGTCATCGTCTGTCCACTTCGCACCTTAAGCCAGTCAACCGCAGCGTCGGCAAACAGTGCTAGGTGTGGCAAGCGATTAGCGGGCTTCCTTAGTACATGGCCTAACCATCTAAGTCT
>LUCH01008976.1:2006-12932 GCA_013368495.1 Paragonimus heterotremus | reverse complement strand
GGATGGCACGCTTTAATAAGCGCTACATTATCTTGCACGGAATACTAGTGAGGCTGATTGGCCGATAGCTAGCCGGAGAGTGTCGGTCACCCGCTTTAAATATGGGCGTGCCCGTCGCCTCTTTCCATGCACTAGGGAGAATGCCAGTCTGGAGCTTCTGTTTAAACAGCTTGTTAAAGGGTTCTGCCAGACTAGCTGCTGCTTCTTTGAGAATTCTGGGCTGGATCTTATCAGGACTCATTGCACTATATGAATTCACCTTAAGTAGAAGGCCCTCAACATCCAGCACGGAAAACTCCGCGGTAACGGGTGGTTGCCGGATATTCTGCTGCTGAAAAATAGGCTGCCAGTCAGGCGGCGCGACGTTGTAGATCACCATGTAGTATTCCCTAAGTAACTCGGCCACAACTGGGGAGTCAGGTGAGGTCTCCGCGTCGGGCAGTCGCAGAGAAAGAGCCGAGGGCTTATTCTTTCTCAGTGATCGCATGTGCTTAAATAAAAAGTTTAGTTCTCGCCAGCTTTCATGAGGACCTTTTCTTGTACGCGATTGGTGTGCTCACGGATTCCCCACCGACACCTATTTCTAACGACGTGGAACGCGCGTAGGTCCTCTAAATTTCCCGTATTCTTATGCTTCGCAAATAAGTGGAGACGGTCGTCAAGGGAACGACGTATTCTGCGCGGAAGAGGTGGCCGATAAGAGAAAGTGCATAGTTTAAGCGGCACAAATAAGTCGTCTGCCCTCTTAACTGCGCTTTGAAGTGCACGGTAGTTCTGGTCTGCGGAGCCATACTCAACAAGTAACGAAATCAGGTAGCTCCTCAGGCCGTTAAAATCAGCCTGAATAAAGTTTCGGACTGTGGTCGTTTTTACTGGTTGTTGTGCTCAGTGAAAGATAAGTTCAGAGACGAGTAAAGAGTGGTCACTGTGTCCAAGTGGTGGTTTGATGATCACTCTGTCTACCAGGTGGCTCTCATTAGTAATGACCAAATCCAGCAGAGAGGGAGTCTGACCAGAACGATGCCGCGTCGGGGCGTTAAAATTCTGTGTCCATGCTCTCCGTCGTATCGGCGTCGATAGAGAGGTCGAGAATCTGCTTTCGCATTCCTGGTGGGAGACTGATGCCCAGTTTATATTCGGTGCATTAAAGTCGCCCACTATAAGCAGATAAGTAAAGCTTTGTTGGCCCAGGAGGTTGTCTAGGTTCACAAGAAGAGTTTTGTCGTCACAGACGTCAGATGAGGGAGAACGATAGACAGCCCCCATTGAGAGTGAGTCGTGGCCACGCAAAGCCACAGAGCATCACATTTATCAGAGGAATGAAATCCACCGATAACCATGGGTGTTGGAAGACAACACCGAAGGAAAATTACAGAACCCCCCAATCGCCCCCGGGCGGAGTCAGCTCGATAAACTGAATACCCAGAGACACTCAGTTCACTGTCACTGATGTCACCTGTAAGCCAGGTCTCTGTGAAAGCAAAAATGTGAGGTTGTGTGTCATGAGTTAATTGTCTGATTTCCGGTAACTTATTAAACAAACTCGGACAGTTCGTATACATGCACTTAAGAGTTACTTCCCAACTTGACCTTTCGAGAAAAAGAGAGGAGAGTGCGAAGAACAGTTTAGAAAAAAGGCCTAGAATTGAGGAGGGTGGTGGTGTTGGGCTCGGCATGTACCGTCGAGTGGTTCCGGTAGCCCTCCTTTGCAGCTGCCAGCGTGATGTCACTGCTTGAGCGTGCGTCAACGTCCCTGTAGGACGCTTGACCAGCACTTCCGGTGTCGCAACCTGCGACCCCTGTACACCTGCTAAGTGCCGCTTTTTCGGAGGGTGTTTGAGAGTTCTCACCCACGGAAAATTTGACTTCTTCGTCTGCCGGATGCAGGGTTTGAAGGGAGGCAGAGTGCACGGTTTTACGGAACCACTCGTAGAAATAGTTTGTGGGTTGTGCCGATGAAATACATTCTGATTTACAGGCGGCATCCCCAACAGGCCCTTACCGTTTTGAATTCTTGGAAAAAGGAATTTCCTGTGGGGCCTCTTGGTGGCTTTCGGCACGGATCACTCACAGAACGGCATTTGTGCGGTATCTTGAGCAATTTTGCCCTTGCTTAGGTCGTCGGCCGTTGGGATAGCGACTACGAAAACAGCGTTCTTGCTTTCCACCGCTGGCATACAGGCCTTAGTGGATACTGCTGGAGCAGAGACCACGACCTTAGTCTCCAGCTGTAGTTTCCGATTCGCCATGATTCGTGACTTCGTTTTAGTCTGCTGCTCCCGTTTCTCCCTCTCTTGCCGAGAGCAGTCGAAAGAAACACCTTTCAGCTGGACGCTGGTGGATTTCAAAACCTCTGTTTTTTCCACCACTATCTCTGGGCTCAGCATGACTGGCAAGGTTACCAAATGGCTGAGTGACTTCTTGGTGGTTTTAGCACGCAGCCTGCTCGCGAATACGAGATTTGTAACGTTCAGGGAGAACGGAGAGGCCAAGACTGACTTAGCTAGTTCGGTTGGAGAAGATGTGGTGGGGGAGCGGCCCCATAAAACACCTCCCCTTTCTCTGAGAGCTTCTTCTTTCATAGCCGCCGCTGCCTCCTCTATATGTGCAGTTGACAGGACAACCGCCTTCTTGGTGACCGCAACACCAGGGAGAGCAAGAGCTGTGTATTCACTAAGGGACTGGAGCTCAAGCTTCGCTTCGGACAGTGTCCGCTGGTATTGCCCCATCATATTCCCCATGGAAGAAACAGAAGGACATATGGTGCTAAGAAGAACATCTCCGCATCTACAATCGCAGGTTTTCTGCGTCGCTACACGTTTCTTGACGCGTGCGTTATTACTTAGCGGCAAACCAGCGCCTTCACTTTCTTCGAAGCTGCAGCTCATGCAGATTAAAGTTAAAGCGGAAGAAGAAAGTTGTTTGTACTGGTGTTCGTTGGGGCCAGTACATTTGAAGTGATAACACCTCTGGCACCGGTGGCACTGCATATCGTTTCGCACGGACAGTTTGCATCCATAACGGCCGCAAATGCTCGCCACCTCAGTCAATTGAGTCCCAGCACTATTACATCTGACTCGCGTCATTGTCAACAGAAACAAGTGATGCACAATATAAAACAGATATAACGCAATCAAAAAGTTTTAATACGTAATGATTAGGTATGTTATTCGGTAAGAAATAACAGTAATCGAATGTAATTTTTGATGCACAGGGCACCAAAATAGCAAGAAAATGAGTAGACAATAAGAGCGAGAAAATTTGAACCAAATTTTGAGTTACCCGCATAAAATGTGTGCCCATACACCAAGACGCTATCAGGAAATCATTACAACCACGACATATCGGTCCTTTCAAGGTAGTCAAGCTTGACGGAAAATTATTCATTATCGACAAGTCCGGATGAAACGAATCCGTATCCCTTGACCGATTAAAACCAGCCTACACAGCAAAGGATTTTGACCCACCTGACCCGATGCTGACTGAAAGCAATCCCTCCAACCCCCGATAGTACCAAATCCACCTACAGCCCTGCCCCCTTGTTCTCTTGAACAGCATACCACACGTAGAAGGCGGTTTGTACAATAGCCGAAACATGTGAGAGATAACAATATGTGATGTGGCTGTCGAGCGTTTGGTTTGTTCTCTTTTCACTGTTGTTCTTTCCTCGTATTTCTAACCCACAAGCGCTCTGGTGAGGGGAGTATTGTAGTGTCCACAGTTCACGGTTATATTTCATAATTCGTTTGTGTACGTTTTGTATATGTCGTTTTGTTACTTTCATCCGTACACTTGTTTGAAACCATCATCATCATCTTTTGAATTGAGTCGTCAACACGGAAAAACGGGAATTACCTTGCATCATCTCTGTCTTCTTCGTTCTTGCGGTGTTTTTTCGCCGGTGACGTGATTGGACAGCGAATTACTCTAACCCCGCGTATTGGCTGAACAATCGACGCTCAACGTTCATCATCTCGCGTCGTTTGTGAAATCACCTATCGGTCACCCAACGAATCTCATCTCTGGCGTCGTCTTTCTCTCTTGTGGTGGTCTGTTCAATCCAGCGGATCTTGACCTATCAGTGAGTCGGTCCTATTTTACTGATACGTCTTCCGTATAATTTGCACGCTCACCTTTCGTGCATATCCGCTATCGGTACGACATCTTTGATGCTACTATATTTTTTGGTCATTTTTATTATTGATTGAATAGACCACCACAGTATCTACCACATATTCCATTGGTCTTCAGCATTTCACCTTCGAGTGTCGTCCTGAAATTCTTGATCGTCATCCACTCCAATTCTGAAGACTGAACGGTGATGTAATCCTTACGCCATTTTCTCTATCACAGGGCTCGTGTATCAGTTCTTCACCTCAGTGTTCCAGTAAGCACACTGCCGACTCGACCAAGTTGGCCAGGAGGAGACCAGGCGTTGGCCTGTCTTTTCTGCTCCACTGACTAACCAAAAATGGGATACTTCGGTGAATGGCACATTATCTTGTAACTGATTCTATGGTTGAACGGTGATTATGGATAACCCAATAATGGTATTTTTCACTACAATAGATATATCTGGTTACGGAATAGGTGGTTGTAATTTGAGTGCAAATTTTGTTCATTCAGGCTAATTCTATAGCTCTGGATCAGCTAAGTGTCACGTGCCTCTGGTTTGGTCGCTGTTCACATTGTTTTTCTGATTAGTTGTGGATAATCATAGATAGTAATATGTCATCTCATTTTGAAAGTATACGTGATGTAACCTACCTTTATTATTCAGCAAGGACATGCCAAAGACTGACCCGAAGACTACTTTTCACCTGAGTGTTTAATATTTTGATCTTCATACTCCCTGAAGCCACCTGGGTAATAAACCTTTGATGCGCCATGAGCTCCGAGCGAAGGTTGTATTGTCGTACCACTACATATCGTCGAATACGCCGGGAACGTCTACGACTTGGCATCCTTACTGTTGGCGTTTCCGCCATTACTATCCCTTATACGCTTGAGAATGAAATTATTTCATTAGGGAAGCCTGATAGTCCTTTATTTCGTTGTTCATTTTAAAGATGACGAAGATGACCAGGTAGTGAAGAACATGTGTCCAATCCAATCTGTTGAGATGGTACGATATCCGCAAGGTTCATATGAGTCCTGTGGACAAACTTTTCAACCGTTGTAGCGAATACTACTGTACCAGCCCCATCTATTCCTGACGTAGTGAGTTTATTCTTCATTCAAGCGAAACCCGTCGCGGCTGCTGATCTTAAGCTGCCTATCACGTTACTGAAGCCGCGCGTTCTTCATGAGGTGGTTCCAAGCAGCCGAAGACAGGAACGGTGGGGAAACAAAACGCCGATACTCAGAAACTAATCGGAAACGGGTAGGAACTTTTACATTTAGGGGGATAATTTAATTAAAAGAGCAATCTGGAGCTGCGAGACACAAAGAAAGGTCTGGAGGAGAAAGCCACAAGAAAAAATGAACGGGTGCGGTGCATCATGGATGCGTGGTTGAAGATGGTTGCTGTTAACCCACCCTACAAAAGCGCCAGCAAATTTGTGGGATATATCTTCTTTCATCCAGATTGACCTAGTACAATTGGGTAACCACAAATAACCATATCAGAATAAAGCGCGAAGTTCCCCGAAACTACTGTCACCATATGGGGACGTCTATCAGGCAAACGTTCACCTCAGATTCTAACATAGAGGGGCCTTGGCTGTTACAAGTCTTATTGATTTGTGTTATAACTTCATATATCACTCTTTCTTCCCAGGAAACCTTCTGCTATGAAATTTCAGTGTTACTTTTTTGTGTTACTCCACTGTTTTTTCACTTTCTACCGTGTTGTTTTTTCATTTTTCTTGTGGTTTTTGTCTTTCAGGCTTTTTGTTCAATTTGCACTTCTCATACAGCATGCTGGATTTGAGAATGCCTTTAACTCTAAAAGGAGTGATTGCCAATTGCTGCTGTTTGCTGGGCTCTATCAATTTTTCATCTGAAGTATACAAGTACTTTGTTTTTATCGCGGTACTTGTCGTTTTGCCTTAAATTTTTGCGTGTCCAACGGTCATATAGATGTTTACGGTGGTGTGTTGACCGTAGGATTAATTTAGAGAGGCATTCGATGCGTCCCTTGTCCATCTCCATATCGGTCCGAGTTAGGTCATTTGAAGACGTTTGAAATAAACGCCTCATTACAAAAATGTTTCTGTTCAATTGGCTTTCCAATTTTTTGCCAGATAAGAGTGATCGCGGAGAAGAAGAGTCGGTGAAGTTCACTGAATAGTGTCAGCAGTTCGCAAACGTTAAATGACGTCAGATTCGAACCGCTTTGGTAGTGGAAGCGAATAACCAGAAGTGTGAGAAAGGTGTCGTCAGTGTAATTGACCTAATAAAATCCCACTCTGGCCAACTGTGAGCCGACTCTGACCCACCCCGAAACCACTCTGACCAGAGTCGGACTGGCTCTGGATTTTGTTGCACGCCTACCCGGATCATACTCCCTACTAACCCTTGCCAGAATCGGCGTGCTTCATGGGCAATGGCCACCTACCATTGGGCACACCAACACAGAACCTATTTTGTTGGATCGTACGTATTGATTGTGCAGGATAGTGGAATAGTAAAACAGGTGCATACCAGAAGAAGACAAAACGTAGCATTCGTGCCCACCACACATTCACAATAGTTGCCACACGTTTCTTGAAACAAGATAAGTGAAACCAGCCAGCTGGCATGTTACAGGGACCGACGTTACTGGTTACCGTAGTCGCTTATTAGACTGCAACTCCGTAACTAGATGCTTCTGCACCACTAGTGTAGAGTTTGGCCTTCTGTCAGTGGAGCCCCCTGATCGAATTGGGCAAACACAGTCGGCTCAAATGGCAACACATGCCACATCCACTACCGTTTGTCGTCACTGCTTCCATAAGGTAATGTTAGCTATTCCCACCTTACTCGAAGGAATTACATTTTTGCAATTATCTGCACACCAAGTATTGCCGGAAGCCCATTGACTCGTTAGCCGAGAGTGTCATGCGTCAGCTAGATGACCGCTCGACTTGCTCGACTGTTATTATTAACTCGCTCCCGGCGATTTAGGATAATTCACCCAGCGAAGCGTACTCAACAACTCCAATAAAGTATATTCAAACGATCAAGTTAATGGAGCTATATTCCAAGTCCAAAAAGCGTCAGAAAAGGCGATCGAAATAATTGGAATTTCTACGGTGTTATCTGATGAAAGCACAACAAGTGTTATATCACATTGGATGTGAATCGACTGGATACACAAGTTGTCTAACGAGGACTTTCGAGATGGGGAAAGTAAACACGCGCCTAAAGGCAAACACGAGTCATTGGGAGATGCGCTCATTTGGCAATTATCGCCTTGAAGGTTGCTCAAAAGGCAAAACAGCCCTTTTGGCGCGAACCGTCAATTTTTAAACATCTTTTAAAATTTTGAAATCGGAAGTTCAGGTAAAGTACCCACAGTACACCAATTGTAAATAATTGTCGTTGATAGAAAAATTGGTATACATCGAATAGGTCCCAGAAGTATTGGCTCGGGGATGAAAAATTTTCCCACCATTTTCGCGGAAATATCCCGTTATTGGCGTTAACTCACTTTTTCAAGTTTTGTAAATGCGATCATTGCAATTCTCGAGATGAAATATGTCATCCAACAACCCGAGAGTGCTTTAGTTTGCGGCGTTTTGAAGATACGGTCAAAATGGAAATATACGACCATATACTGTTGGCATTGCGTTTCAACGAGAACACTAACATATTCGAGGGTGAAACATGTGTGACAACATTTCCAGCTTCTTTGTCTATACGATATTTATACTATTTCTTTTTCTTTGCAAGGTTCCAGGTAGATACTGGGTGATGAAACGTTGCTGTCAGAAATGGTTGGAAACGAGGCTATCATATGGTTATTTCCATCTTCGGTGTGTATGGAACGATGTAAGAACGGGAAATGAAGTCCAATTCTATCACCAACAATCTCCGAAAGCAAATTCTACCCATTTCACTGCATTGTTTCTAGCTAGATTGAGGTCGCGTGGCGTTCATACGGAACAATATACTGAAACAGATGAAATCAAGCTGCCTGCTGATTACATCTCAGCCAGTCACATTATGGTGTTCAGGACATCAAGTATCTATCATGGTGCGGAAGAATATTCTAATCATTATGACAACCAACGGAATCAAAGAAGATGATTACCATGTAGCCCAAACGTCTCAACTACATGTTATTCATCATCTCCCGCATATGTTCGTTTTTCAACTTGTTCATTGTAAAAGTAGTTCGGAAGGAGCAGCTACTAGTGTGAACATATACTGCATACCCGGACGCTAATCATAGCTTAAGTCAATCGCGTGGAGCAGCTACTGGTATGGACGTATACCGCATACCCTGACGTTCTTCGTAGCTTAGGTGAATCAGGTTGGGATGGCCACTAGTGTGGACGTATACTGCATTCCGCGACGTCTTTGATAGCCTAGATCAATCGGGTGGAGCATCTACTAGTTTGAACGTGTGCTGCATTCAGAGACGGTATTCACAGCAAGACTGGATCAAGTTGTAATAGCCACTAGTGTGAATGCATACCCAGCAGTTCTTCATAGCCTAAGTGGATGAGGTTGAAATAGCCATTGGTGTGGACGTATATTGCATTCCGCGACGTTGTTGATAGTCTGAGTCAATCGGGTGGAGTAGCTTCTAGTGTGAACCTATATTGCAAACCCAGACGTTATGCGTAGCTTTAGTGAACCAGGATGAAATGACATAAACATCATACTCAGACGTTCTTCATAGCTTAAGTGAATCAAGTTGAAATAGCCACTAGTTTGAACGCACACTGCATACCTAGACGACGTCGATAGCCTTAGTCAATTGGGTGGAGCAGCTAGTAGTGTGAACCTATACTGCATACCCAAAAGCTATTCACAGTTCAAACGAATGAGCCACTAGCATAAACGCATACTGCTTACTCAGGCCCTCTCTATGGGTCAGGTCAGTGAGACAAAGCTAGCGATTTCATTCTGTGAACATATCAAATTCAACAATGTTTGATAATGAATCCACGTGTATTGTAATGTACACAGCTTTTCTGTGTGATATAAGGTACAGAACAATTTGGCGAGTTGGCTAGAAGAACTCCCCTTTCAGGGTATGACTATGAAGTGGTACTTGGCGAACAGCCAGGTTTTTACATTGACGATAGACTGAAAGTGTAATATGTATACTGCAACTGGCTTACTCGGGTATGTCTTGTATATTTTCTGAGTATACAATTCACTTAGCTTGGAAAGCTTTGAGATCGGGATATAAAAGGTGAAGATAGGCAAGCGATAAATAGAAAAACCCACTGATAACTGCCGATACTGAAACTTAATGATAGTGGCAGTCTGTATGCGAGAAAGCAAACAACAGTCGTCTCATACAGTTACGGTAATTCCGTTTGCGCCACAAAGCCTCTTGTACGTGCGAGTTGAATGGCTGTCGATCGTATCGAGATGGTGATCTAAAGTGCTTCTTAGCAAACGCAAACGTTTTCTAAGCGATAGATAAGGAGTGATGTGAAATAGCTATACCTTCAGGTGGGTCCGGAGGCCTCTGAGCCGAGATGACATGCATTCCAAGACACGATGACGATGCGTATTCAGACAATCCTGGAACATCTGCAGTAAACCTTGGTTGTTTAAAAGTTGAAGGAGCAACTGATGATAAACAAGAGAACGTACAGACGAGTGCCGCTGAATTCTGACGTTGGTAAAAGCACTGAGCGACAGTTGTTGGAAACAGAGGTTCTCTAGACAAGCCGCGGCTACACTTTTACAAGGAGTGCTGTTTACGGTCATCGCGAGACACGAGGTGGAATGTAAAATGCTATAATGACTCACAACACTATGAGAGGTCTGTGACAAAATTGGAAAACCTAAGATGAATATAAACCATATACTTCGGGGTGATGTTGTGCATATCTCGGGCTCAGATGGCATTCACATCAGACCACATTGAAGACCCATAATCATAGAATCATGAAGCACCGGAAGTGATAAGTTTTGGCCTAAAAATTTGATATTAGCATGGTGGAACCATTCAGAACATATAGATATGTTTCTGACGTTGGTAATAATATCGAGCAACAATAACGGGAAACAGAATTCTGATTGTCATGTTCACTGGATAAGTTGTGGCTGCACTAGTACGCGTGAGTCAAAACAATGATCAACAGATCACTTGCCTTTCACCTGTGTTGAAGTGAAATTTGCTTTCTGGGACATTGTTGATTGGCCACACGCTCTCTTATTTATCGTCAGTTGCTCCTTCAACTTTTAGGCAACCAAGTTTCATTGCAGATGTTCCAGGATTGTCTGAATACGCATTGTCATGGTGTCTTGGGAGGTAAGTCATTTCGGCTCAGAGTGTTGCGACCAGCGATCATGTGGTTTCTCTAAGGATCCCGGCTGCAACCGCGTTTTCCTGCTTGTTTGGTCTGTACGTATGATGATGAGTACGCCTGTTATCGGAGGCCTGATACGAACTCAGCGTCAACTACTTATCAGTGCCAATTGCTTTTCATATTTCCAAACTGCTGGAAATATACGGTTTGTTTCTAAACCTCACTGCGTCCTCTAGATCGAAGCTTGTTGACAATACGTTCCGACTGGTCTTCAGGAAAGGCGTTTTGAATCGTTAGTGGTGTAGGATCCAGCGAGCCGACGATAACTGATTGAGAGTAATATAACGAGTAGACAAATAGTATACTGTTGACTTGCGAAGTCAACGCGAGAATAAACGGATCCAAATACGAAGCGACAACGGAGCGGAGCGACAAGCGTGCTTGCAGCGGGTTCGTACGTTCGAGTGCGCGGGACCTGTCTGTATCTCTACTCGTTCAAACAGAT
>LUCH01008975.1:0-12348 GCA_013368495.1 Paragonimus heterotremus | reverse complement strand
TGAGACCAGCTGTTGAGGGTCGATCGACACTGCTTCAGTACACTCGAGAAGTTCTGAGTTAAGAGATTTCATCAAGATCTTTAACCAAGGTGCGATGTTGACACTGACCTATGACCGATAATTGCCTTGCACTGGTTGAAGTGATGTTTCGTCCTCACTAACTGTCACTCATCGGTAATTTAGACAGTGCAACTGTCAACCAAGTTGCTAGATGATCCTTGGCCCTAATTTCGAGCATCCTTCCTGCTATACCAATGTAAGTGTTTTTGCAACTGCAGGAAGATTGATGGATGCAATGGCTGGTAGAAAACATTAAAGTACGCTTTTTCACCGGTAGAGATAATCTAGTGGTTTGTGAGAGCGGGACAAGCTTTGTCGTGTTATACATCCGTTTTAAGGCGGCATCGACCACCTTTACAAAGGTATTCATCAAATAACCACCTTTAAAGGGAAGTTTGATGTAAACATCTTTTTAAGGACTTCCGAAGTTGTATCTTCTGCAGGAGTAAATTTGCTCCATTTCTGAATGAAACGCTGTGGAAAATTATTGGCACGAAGCGCTTCACACAACGCCGCCTTGTTCGACTTGTAATCCATCTTGGGAGCACATTCTTGATGTTCTGGGAAACACTGTACTTACTAATGACCGTTCGTGTGCAACAGGGACAAAATTCATGAAATTCATGTATTGTCCCGTCCGTGTTGGATTGCGGCACGCAGAACTTTCGATAGAACCGTGGCGCTCCAAGAGGATGTCCAAGAAAAGCAAACTGTTTTTGCCCTCGTACCCAACTGTGACTGCCAGAATTCACGGAACTGAGTAAAAATCGCGGATCATTTTTTCTACTTGTTTCTTGTATTGTCCAATGAAAAGCCTGTCGTCAACATGTCGCTTGTAGAGTCTCAGTTCATCCCCAACTGAGAGCAATGCCTGTTCAACTGCTGTCATGAACACATCAGCTAAAAATGGCCAATTGGGCTCCCGATGGCCAAGCGATCTATCCCTTGAAAGCTCGTACACAAAAAATGAAATCTCACATTTTTAGTGCACAGCGAAACCACACGCTTCAAATCGTCCGCAGGAACTGGAAGGAGAATGGAGTCGGATAAAACGAAATCAAATATAGAACCAATTGTCTTGTGAAGTGGCACGCATGTAAATAAAGAATTTACATGAATAGACCACGTCGTACCTTTGGCAGTATTAAGGTTCTCAGCAAATGGTATAATTTAAAAAGTGTCTTTCAGCGTATGCACATATGGTTACTGTCGGAGCGGTTTTAAGTTGTCGGCCTGCAATTTTGCCGGCCGATGGTAAGGAGAATCGTCCGCTGCCCAAATGGGCCGCATGGAGATACCCGGTTTGTAGGTTTTAGGCAAACCACACAGTTGTGGAATCTTAGTAACTACTAGGTTAAACATGCACTCTGAAGATACACAACACATTCCATACAAACCAGTTCGGTCACTCAATCTGTTCAGCACGGTCTGCACGTCTTCGTCTTCGGCTGAGGGGTCAAGTAAGACAGGTCAACCGAACGTCGCGAAGAAGCTCAACACGAAGCTCACTGAGCTCATCGGCCGCATCCTTCAGAATGCCATGCACGACCAAATTGAAAAAACAGGTAAATTGGACCCTTTGACGAACAACATTAGAGGTGATGAACGCCCGAGACAGTTGCCCATAAATCCACATCATGTTTGCAGAGTGGGCATACAGCAATCTCAGTAGAGTCTGGCACTCCCCTGATATTCCCGTGCAAATAAGACAGCTCCAGAAGGCGTTACAAGCGACAAAATCAAAAGCAGTCTTTAAGTCAAAAAGGACCAAGACAGTCGACTGCCTATGTGAGTGCCGAGGTTCCAAGGTCCGTCGTGAGGGAAAAATGTGATCAACGCCTCCACGATCTGACTTGAATCCTGCCTGTTTTCCGCGTATCTGATTCCTCTTGACCTAGTAAAGCGAAGTAAATTCAAACCACTGGGTAATTCGGGAGCAACAAACACTAGACCGTACCTTATGTGGACCTCAGAAACTGTGAGCCCTTCTTTTGGAAGGGGGGCTTACTGTTGATAGGCACCAATCGCGAGGTACCTCTTCAGTTTCCCGAATCGTCTGAAGGAGTTTCGTCAGTGATGGTATCAAGTTCTCTCCAGCATCGTTGGGAAGATGAAACGAGAAGATGTCCGGTCCAGGGGCTTTGTTACGTTCAAATAACCTGAGCTGTGGGGCCACTTCTGTTTCTGACGGAGGGCCGTCTGGATAGTAATACCTGATCGTTCGTGTCCCGTCATCCACATGATCTGGTTGGAATCAGCTGAACTGTTCTCCAAAATGTTCAACTCTCCTCTCGGTTTTCCGCGATTAGCCGACGATATGAACCAGCTTATTCACATATGGTCTCACTTACATCAACTTGACGACCAGTACAATCACGGATTGAAAAAGAAAATCCTTCTGCTATTCCCAACTCTTTCGAATTATCCACCAAGTGGTGCTCGCAGTCTTTGCGTAAGTTTCCAGTCAGCCTGCGTCTAAATTCTCGGCGGTCGTCATCATGTTAAGAATCAGGTGAGATCAAGCGACGCTTGTTCATGAGGTTTATCGACGTCAGAACATGCCTGTTCACAACATGCATTCATAGCTTCAGCGATTTGTCCCCAGTGTTCATTAGGATCCTCCACCTGAATCGAACTGGGTAATTTCTTTATCAGCGCCTCTTGGTAAGTGTCCTTTACATCCTAATCGCTAGAATGCTAGTTAAGTACCTTGTGTTTACGAGCGTAGATCCTCTGGACAAATGGTAAAACAAAACGGGGCACGCACAACAGCATGGTCCGAGTCCAGATGGTTGCTCCAAAAGGCACGACAGTCCTTAACAGAGTGGCGCCACCTGTAACCAACTGCTATATGATCCAACTGTGTCCACGACTGAGAAGCACACGGAGATCTCTATGTAACAAAATGCCTCTAACTTTGTTGGAACGTGGTGCTTAAAATATGGAGAGCGTAGGAAGGGCATAATTGCAGCTGTCTTTCACCATTTTCATTGTGTTGTGCCCGGACTTGTGATCAACGACGGCGTCACAAAACGCACCCTCGGTAGCATCTGAACAGCTGTTCGTCGAAGTGTACGCCGACATAATGAATACACAACGTCTTTCTGACTTGCGTCGACAGACTTTAACCGATGTATTGAGTCTGACAGCGCACAAGCGACTGTTCACTGGGATCCAATCGAGCAACCATTGCTCCGCTCTGGAACTCAGTGCGATTCCCACCCCAGGTTGACTGCGAGATTCAGCTTCGGCGTCACCAGAAACCCTGAAAGAGAGGCGCTTGAGTCGACAGTTTTCTAGAGGCGAGCTCAAGCGTGTAACTGTGCTAGAATTGTACACTCGCATTCCTGACACGCAGCAAACATCAAGCTCCAGACTTGGAGAGTATTTGCCAAAGCAGCTTGCTGACTGACTTTTCGGAAAGAACGAACATTGAAGACGCTAATGTTTACCAGTGGTTTTGGCCTCAGAAAACAATAATCGCTCGAAGGCACGTGAAAGGCAAAGGGCTTGGGGGGTGAAATAGTAGGAAAAGGTCGTGTTGGATAAATATGATCATAATCGGGAGTGCAATAACTTCTGATACTCCTCGGCCGTTCAAGCCGTAGAAAGCTGTTGACTTGAGGGACCCCACCCGAGTTTCTGAAGCAAAAGTCTGATATGCGAGAAGATAAGATACAGGGATTTTGGGGAACCGGTCTGACCCATTTAGCGCTGATGAGTCTGTCAAACCTGAGGGCTCAGTGAGTAAGACAAAATGTCTGACTGTAAGCTCTGCTATGTGCATCTTATGTAGTAAAAGCCGCAACAGACTTTTGTATGGCGTCAAACGTCCTCTACGCTTTTGGCTGTCACGGTCAACCGCTGATGATTAGCATGCTCGTTGTTTGATGGTAACTTTTCTAACCCCATTCCCCTAGTTCAGATAAAACATTGTCTCAATTTTATAAATGGTTACGCTGCGTGCCCATATGATCACGTCATACCACCCAAGCACTCTCACGCAATCAATAGCGCAACATAAAACCCTATGATTGTAACTGCTTTTCGTCCGAATGCTCCTCTCTGGCCTGTCTGACAGGGCTACATCTGAAGGAATCAAATCCCTAGTCATCCTTGTCAACTGGATCAAAACATCACAAAAGCTCGGCCACCACATCATAGTAACAGTGCTGGTCACGTTAACACACAGCACTTCCTATGGAACGGAGTACCGAAACGTCCGTCATAATGAAAGCCGATTTTAACTAAAGGTACCGCGGCAGCTTTATATATTCAGTGGACTCTGTCGAAGGCTTGAATGAAGAATTAAATAGCGTTGCTCGTGAGCGTTTATTGGACAATCGCTGGCACACAGAACAGTGGGCTGTAGGGGATTGACAATTCGTCATTTTTTAGAAAACAACACGTTAAAATGCGTCTTGGTATCAACCAGGAACGTGCTTCCAGTTTCTATATCTCACACAAAACAGACAAAACGGGAGGTTATCGCCGACAGCAGTTTGCCACTAACGATCGGTTTGTATCATCTCGAAGCTGCTCAGGTGCAGGGTTTCGTCTAACCTTTAGCTCGATTAGTAAAACGTTCATGGTAGCAGCAACGGTCAACTTTTGACGGCGGTACTTGTGGCTTAAGTTGCATGATTGGTCTATATCGGGACGAACGACTAAAAGACATTTCATTTAAACCTCTTCACATGACCACGATTTCTGTTCCTAATGCTTCGATTCCCCTTGGGCCGTGTTTTGAGTTTAACGAGTTTGTCGGAAAGGGCTGTGTCCAGTACGTTATGTGGGACAGGGTGTGGTACACCCAAACAACAAAATTATGAAGGAAAACCCTTCTACTCTCAAACTACAATTTTTTGTCTTATCGACGGACTGTGAACAATAACGACAGCTGTTGACTACGATGCTTCTGTTAACCTTTCAACCGGCGTTTATGGTGAAGGGATTCGTCCATGTGCAAGTTGCCAAATTGCTGCATTTCCATCAGGACAGCTGTAGCACGTTAATCGTCAGGCATCTTGTCGTGGAAAAGCTGTGGTATTCAGTTTTTTCCAAAGAATGTGACCTTACCGATATATAACTTTTTTAGGGTTCCGTATCTACGTTCTACCGGCTGATTTACTACAATATAGCCAAGGCGTATGGTAACTCTAGTCGAATGCCTGACGAACGGCTGACAAACTCTTGTTCGGTTGGACTTTACTTCTTCGTCGCAGAATGCTGCACTTATATAAATAAACCATGGATGATGGTGCATTCTGAAAAACGGACGGACCACGGGAATACTAGTAGGCTGGAAGTGGTAGTCAATGTGGCTACAGAAAATTCCAGGTATAGGGTATATATAACGCGGTGTGAATCATTGGGAACAATTTAGTAAACAAAGTTACCATACGTATTTCAGTGTTAATATCTTGAACATGCACATGAACAGAAGAAAACGCGTCCACTAAGAGAAGCAATATACGTACAAAGTAACAAATTCACCAAAATGCATGCGACAAGCAGTAGGGTAAGTTTCCAATTATACCGCCACACCAAGCGTTCAAACCGTTCAGCAAAATATTACCAAGCCGGTTTCTCATTGTCAATGCACTTAAGGCAATAGGAACAATCATTCACTGCATTATCCTCGGATATTAATATTTGGTCTGGAATGCAGTGTGTACAGAGAAGAAACGTCAGGCTGATAAAACAAGAGGGATTGTGGTTTTAATTCATGGAATGGAATAACAAATCAAGAATTTAGCGCGAATTAAAGTAGATGACCTAGCAAAATCACCAACAACGTAAAAAGAAATCGGTCTTTTCTCTGATGAGGTGGAAAAATTCTGTGGAGTACTTGGTAGCAATGGGTTGTTCCAGCAGGACTCTGTGTAGGGTCTACCTTCGTGGTTGCTTCTAAGTTATTTTAACGCATGAAGACGTCGGAACAATAACTCATCAAACCATGGACTGGCAGTCTGGCGAACAGAGGTACTACGTTAGCCAGCACCAATTTCCCCCAGAATACCTTGTTTGTGCGCAGTGTGCCCCAAGGTCCTGTGACATACAGGCATATTGTAACGTGCGGTCGAAACCAGCAAGCGCGCACAGGTTGAATTTGAATGGGTTATCGAGGCGCGCTGCTGTGTTGTCGACGCCGTTCTAGTTATCGTTTGTGTAAGTCGTGTGCATGGCTTACTGGGCCTTTGGCTCATGTTTGTTTCCTTTTATAGGACTTGTTGGAACCCCTACTTCGGAAGAACGCTGTCCTCTGGTGTCTCCACGTTGCCCCACATTTGGTCCGCAGGTGTGCCGGACAGTCAACGTGTAAACGGCCGGCTTGCATGTTACAATATGGGCTAAGGTCAGGTGAACTCTGGCGCTTGTAAAGCACTGATGCCCCTGCCGGTTTGATAATCCGCCTGTGTCTGTCCAAATAGAAGCTAACCGCAAACGAGCAAGGCACGTTCGGCTTATGTCAGCGCGTGTGATGAACTTACAAAATGACTTCGGACTGACTTCGTTTTAGAGACAAACACGCCAACGAAAGCTGACAATCATGTAGGTGGTTTACGTCCAGTAGTGACGTAGCAAACGAGGTAACCAAATGTCAGATCGACTCCAAAACGCAGTACCTGCCAGAAACTTAATAATATCAGCACACAGCTACAACAAACATTTAACTTTTTCTGGCAGGTGAGTATCGCATAATTGTGGGCCGCCTAAAATACGCTCATTGATAATCAGCCCGCCTAAACTAGCATTCGAGTCTCCAACCTGCACTGTATCATCCGTAGGCCAAGTGGTGGGCAGGAGCATATTGGGTCCTTGATTTTTACCTATGAATTATTGAAGCAGATGCCGCAACAACAAACCGAAAGTGGTTGTTATGAATGTCCTTTGATGCCCTGACCCCACCCTTCTGTCTGGCGGCGCAAAGATGGTTGGTGGCGCGCACATTTCAAGCGAAACCTGCGCGCATGATCTCAAGACAATTCCGTCAACGACCTGAACAGTGGCCTGGGCCACATGGTGTCCAGAAAGGCCAAGATTGTAAGTGAATGCAAGCTGACAAATACTGATTTTGTACCACAGGTCAATGATCCCACGGTCATGATTCAGCATGACGACGAGCGAATTCTCATGATGGTGGAGTGAACCTGGCCCCAAGAACATCATTCTGGAGTCACTTTTCGCATGCCTGAGCTGTTCAGTAGATACGAACTTCGTGCTGTTATGAACAAATGTTCTTTCTTTCATGTATCATTATAAATCACAGTTTCATAAAAATGTGCCTTCAAATTCGCGGATTTTTTTGTCAAATGATCGGGTGATAAAAATCCATTATTTATGGATGGCTGTCTTTGTCTTCACTGTTGTCTTGTCTTGCCGTATCATGATGTGCAGGTCAAACACAATCTTTCGGAGTTTGGCAGATTCGACAAGGACAGTCGCTCGAAGTGTCTGTACTCTCCGATACAACAACTGATGACAGAGACGTGATCAAAAAATTGAAATAGCTGGTATGTTTTTGTCACTTCTTTACAGTGGCATGTAGTGCATATCGGAGGACTCCATCGCAACTGCGTTCCAGATTGACAACGCCATGGTATATGATCCACACGGACTTTACTAAACAGCTTCGGGAACACTATTTTCTCCTCGTTACGGATGCCCATGTGGTCGGAGATCACGTTGACGCAGACCACCAGCAAAAGATCTGTTACCACTTAGCCTTTAAAATGTATTTAGCAAGTTTGGATGCGTGATAGTTGTTAACAGTTCACCTCGAATATATTCACAGGTTTTCATGAACAGATCGTTACGCATCGCACCCAATTACGACCAGGTCATCTGTGATCCACAAAACATACTGTGATTTTGGACAGTTTTAAACGAGCTCATAACAAAACCCAAGCGGAGTGAACCATCATGGAAAAGTGGTAGAAGTTCCTACTGTACCGATTGCCCACTCTAGGTTCACAAACGCCAGAAGGAGTACTTCTAGCCGAGGCCAAAATCGGTCGAAACGTCCGGGTGCCATTAGACACTCTGAGGCAACTAACGATCTTACCATGAACCAGAAACAAGGGCATGGAAGGACAGCTCAGTAGAAGTCACGAATGGATAAACGGGACAAGCGAATTGGGCAGAGAGTTTTCACACGCGACTACCAAAAGCAGTCACATGGGCCATTAGCCGAATTTGGAGGCCATGTGGTAATGTCATACATCCGGCACATCCTGGGGACGACGTTTGGGTGTGCAGCGCTAAACACTTGCAACCCCACTTGTGTCTCCGCCAGTCCACAGTGAGAACATGACTTTTCGCTGGACACTCACCTGTGTACCTTTGGTCTACAACAGATGGAGCTAGCCCTACACTATCTGGAGTTAACAAGTTGGAGAGATAGGACACGGAGAACAACGACCCATATGCAAATCAACCCGCAACTTCGATTCTGTGACCAACATAATCGAAGGGGACTGTTACGGTGTAGTAAACTTAGGACATAAAATAGGAATCTGAAGTCAAATGTGACATATTTTATGCCTTCCATGGGGTACGGACTCTGCACTTATTCGAATAGATGCTCCCGCCTTCATGTGGTACCCAAGGTCACAAGTATACATCTGTAGACACATTTGGACACAGAAGTAGAAGGACGGACAGTGTTAGATGCTGCTTCAGTGCACGGCGTCACACTGGCATTTTGTATTGCTCTTCGGCATCAAATGACAATAGGAAATAATGTGTGCGTATAACAATAGTGGGATGAAGGGGGAAGAAACAGAACAGCAAATAGGGTGAAGGGAGTAGCACAAAAATATTAGGTTAACTGGAATGACCCGTCATAACGGCGAATTTCGGTTCGAGAATAATCCAACGACTGGCGATAAACGTATTTCTGGCATGCGTCAGCAACATGCATGCAAAAATGTACGTCAGTCTTTGACTTCCATGGGCCTAATGGCTTTCCACTATTGCTCTCTATATTGCTCATCGTTTTATTCCTTCACCACTAACCGTAAAAATGCTATAACCGTACACTTTTGGTTATCACTAACGGAGTAGCAAAGCGGAGTGGATCCAGCGTTGGCAACGGCCACCAGTGACAGAAGTTGGCGAGCAAAGCCTTTTCACATTTCCACAATGAGTGGTTTAATTAGGAAGTGTTTCGGTATATATTTCCAACAGATTTGAAGAATCCACAAACCCACTTTAAAAAATGTAGGACAAATACCCGAATTTAACAGAAATCACACTATGCACATATACATTATTGTAGTTCACGCACTTTCACATATTCAGCAAAAGTCGCCAAACAGCACGGTCAAATTCAATACACAAGCAACCAGATTGTAGAAAAAGATCCAAAGAATAACGGAGGAGCAAAAAAATGTACAGAAAAAAATAATCAGGGGGAAAAGATATAAGGGAAAGTTAGAAAAACATGACTATCAGGCAACAGGGACGGAAATAACAAAAAGGGGGATAAAACAAATAACTTTACTAATGCACGAAGTAAACACATGCTGCGATATGTTAACATCTCGTTTGTTCCAAACCGTCGTAAACGTAAACTATGCAAAATATATATGGCGGGCAAATAGAGATAGTCACGGTATGGACATGCCTACAGTCATACACGTGTTGTGTCATCATCACCACGGCAACCCCATGGGTTGCTTTAAGCACTTTGAGTACATAGCGCCGGCTGGTGAGTTCCGATCAACAAGGCTTCGCTGAAGGCCTGTGGCTTTGGGTTTTCATGTTGTAACAGCCGCCTGGCAAACTGGTATCACGGAGTGTCTGGTAATCGATGATGCGGGGCTTCGAGTAGCAGGCTGATTAGCTTCAGATTGTTGTCATTTGTTGTTTTAGCCAACTTTGGACGTGTTCTCTCACTCGCTGAGGTAGCTGTCGGTCTGTTCTACCAACGTGAGAGAAAGAATGGTCAGACAAACTGCGTTCGCCATTGTTTAGAACGGGTCCTTTGGTTATTTGAACAAACCGTAATTGAGCGGCTGCATACTTGGGAGATGGGGCACATTGCAATATGTGCCCCATGCCGTTTATCAGATGGTCGCCTTTGAATTGCAAAATTATGAGAATATATCTAACTTTCGATCTGTTTGCACTGGCTCGTTGCATTTGTTTATCATGGTGTGGATGCCTATGAACTTTTCAGAGTATCCGTTTGCCAGCAACGTTTTTCTCAGCATTTATTGTGCCATCAGCAGATTATCAGGAATGGAAATACGCCTGTTGAATTGTTCATCAAAGATTCAGGTTCGCACTGAGTAACGCGTAGTCTGTTGGTTTAAAAATGCCTTCCTCAACATCCAGCGACAGAGAAGAATATCTAACTTTCAAACGGTTACTCAGGAGGCGCTCGTAAAGACTGAGTTACTAAGGTATTAACTGATTCAGTGCACATGCAAATTGAATCTCTCAACTGGAATGTGAAAAACTTTCAGAGCCTAAACGAGAAATGTTCCCGAACAACAAATTCGACAACTAGTCATCACTCAGTGACCAGGGACGTAAAGATCGAATTGAGCTCACCCAGACAAACGGTCGTTGGCGGGGTCAGGGCGAAGTGACTGTTTGCGCATCGAAAAATGGTAATAATTACAAACTACTCGAGAAAATATATAGAAGGATAATATCTAGTGTTGACATTTGGAAAGTTACGGGGCTCAGAGTGAATAAGAGCACTGTAAACCGTTGCAGTGATTGATGGAAGAATAGAGATGGCTAATGAAGTTTATTTTGAAGAAAATACTAAAACACGCGATCACCCTTCAAAAATAATCAAATAAAACACAGCAGTCTGAAAAATGATGCAACAGACATCAACAAAATCAACACCGCACCACGAAAACTCGCCCGTTTTCCGAACTCGAGGTGGCAGTAGGGACAGCAACGATTGACCGCTTTGGCAGAAGGATCCCTACCCTCTGCCTTACCAGTAGCAAACTGGTGTTACTCTGCGGACGCTTCTGGGAAACAAAGTGATGTGATTCCTTGTCTGACAGCAGTGCCGCTTGGTGCTGTTACTGACAACTCACGTACGTGTTCATCACTACCAGGAATTACCTCGGTGATTACACCATAACACCAAACACTTCTGCTACATACGCTTTTTCCTGAAGATGGACGCGTTAGGTCGCTCAATGCCTCGTAACCGAATTGTAACACGTCACAGAGCATACGCGGTTCGATTAGTCTGCCTGAAGTACGTCCACAAAACATGCCTGTGGGGAGTACCAAGCTGCCTATGGATTAGACCTCGTTCACCCAACCTTCTCAGCGCAGCCGGTCATACCTTCTTAAGTAGAAGCCCCAAGCGACAACTCAGTGACAGAGGTCTTGGAGTAACCTGCTAGTCGGCAGTAACATTGATGCCACAGTTCCCGAAGAATCGTATAACAAGGCCACACAACTTAATACTCCTCATTTCATGTAACCGGTGCGAGGGTGATTGATTTGAAACCAAGGGCAGCCGTCTGCTACGTGCTACTTCACCCCAAGAGGTCGTTAGTATTCACAGCTTTCGAGTTAAAGATAACAGATGTCAAGTTTTTCTTCATGGGGTAAACGTTCAATGGTTTCACTATTATCAAAAACTCACTTGGTGAGTCTAAACCCATGCAGTCGCAGCATCCCTCGAAGTTCATCCACTACTGCCCTGGCCTAGTATATTGAGTCGGGTGACAAAACAATCGTAATTCCTTGTGCAAGGGACGGAATATCCGCGTGCTGAAATGGATAGTACGAAAGTCAGTTCCAGAACTGGTGAGATGAAATCCGTATTCACAACCATAAGCTTAGCACACAAATTCGTAGGAAAAGAAACCTAGAAGGAAGACAGAGAAAGGCACAAGTTGCTAGGCTCGCAGTTGGACGCTGTTAAAAAAGTAGGTTGAAAGCTATCCACAGGAGGTAAATGCCCACAAGAGTACACAGTTAACATGTGGGTTTTTAATATATTCTGAATGTTAATTAACGAAGTATTTTAGAAAGCCAGAAACGTCCTCATTTTGCTGTGAGAAATAAGTTTGTTTTAATGTGGCGAACCCTTTTATCAGGGTCGCTAAGGAACCGCGATATTTCGAGTAAGATATATGTTGATGAAGTAGATGAGATTTGAACTTTGGGTGATAAGAGCTTTAGCAAAAATAGAACGTCCACAACATAAGTTTCAAAACACTGTTGTTCAGACTGCCAATTCGGTAATCGACTATGCAGTTGATAACTGCGGACTTAAATGAGGTCTCAGCTACTTCA
>LUCH01008973.1:3616-18512 GCA_013368495.1 Paragonimus heterotremus | reverse complement strand
CATGTAGTACCAGTTGACTTAACTCGCAAGGTAGGACAAATGGATGGAGCAGCTATACGTTCTTAAGCATGTAGTGCCAGTTGGCTTAACTCACAAGGTAGGATGAATGGAGGGAGCGGTTATTAGTGTTAAGGTTTCCATTAGTGAATGGGTTCACTCGTAATGTAGGACTATGGACGGAGCAGTTATAAATCGTTGAATACGCATTACTAAAGGGTTAACTCGTACCGCATGGCAAATGAACGGACCGATTTTAGGCGTTTCAGCATGGATTTCTTGTTGGCTTTACCCATAATCTAAGACAACTGCTCGGAGTCGTTGTAGGCTTTACGGCTGGAATTGCTCCTTGATGTCGTTTGTTAGGGTGGTCACCTTGTCTTTTTACCAGCATAAGCTTAAGTGAATTGCGTCCATGCGGTTGATGGTTTCAAATAGTGCAACCTAGACTATAGAACGGTCCTCGCGTTTTGATATGGTTTGGTTATTTGATTTGGTTACCTATGAATATTACACTCTTGAGGTGTGTGTCAACTGGGGGTGTCAGACAAAAGATGATGGATTTTTTCGGGATACATCATCATGTGCCAATTACTCAAGACTGGTTCACTTAGGCTGCCCCAGAGTCAGTTCGTATGCTTGGTCATCATATCAAGTAGTCACCGCCTGTCATATTTGGTTGTACAGAAATGGCGTCCCTATGCACTGTTTAATTACTTCGTTCCTGATTAGTTTCGTCGAATACGCGGTAATGGTGGAAATTTTGCAACATGGTCAGGTTAACGATACTACTGACCTCAGACTACAGTGACTTTGGGGTTTTGTTATGTTTCCAGTTCTATGAGACAGGTTTAGTTCCATAATATTCTTTCTTTTGTCTAGTCATCCGAAATGCTTTCAAATGTATGGTGTTTTATCAAGACTGACACTAACAGTAACCTTAGTTTAGACGAAAACTTTTTGTAGATTATAGAGAATAATTACTAGAGAAGCTACTTCGAGAATTTCGAGCATGTGAAATATGAAATCGATCGACTTAAGCTAGAACAACGTCCGGGTATCTAGTTAACTTTCACACTAGTGGATACTTCATCTTGATTCACTTAAGCTATGAACAACGTCTGAGAATGTACTACGCGTTCACACTAGTAGAAGCTTCACCTGATTGACTTAAGCTATGAACTACGTCTGCGTATCCAGTAGGCACTCACAGTAGTAGATGCTTCAACTTGATTCATGTAAGTTGTGAACGACGTCTGAGAACGCACTATGCATTCACAGTAATAGACGCTTCAGCTTGATTAACGTAAGCTTTGAACAACGTCCGAGACTGCACTATGCATTCACAGTAGTAGACACTTCAGATGGATTCCCGAAAGCTAGGAACAACGTCTGAGAACGCACTACGCGTTCACACTAGTAGAAGCTTCACCTGATTGACTTAAGCTAT
The DNA here is from genome assembly GCA_013368495.1 of Paragonimus heterotremus. Taxonomy (NCBI): domain Eukaryota; kingdom Metazoa; phylum Platyhelminthes; class Trematoda; order Plagiorchiida; family Troglotrematidae; genus Paragonimus; species Paragonimus heterotremus. Next base: position 17,065 of record LUCH01008973.1, on the reverse strand, counting down.
GAACTACGTCCGCGTATCCAGTAGGCATCCACGGTTGCAGATGCTTCAACTTGATTCACTTAACCTATGAAGAACGTACGGGTATCCAGTATGCGTTCACAGATGCTTCAAACTGATTCACTTAGGCTATGAGCAATGTCCGAGAATGCAGTATGCGTTTACACTTGTAGCTGTTTTTTCCAAAAGACTTCCATGAACAACACAGAGAACAAACACATGCGATAAGTGTGGGAAACGTGTATTTAATGCGTTTGAGGTACATGCTCCTCATCATTTTCGATTCCGTTGACTATCTCATTGATTGTAATATTCTTCTACGCCACGATAGATACCTGGAGTTATAAACATCAAGTTGTGATTGGCTGAGAGGTATACTTACCGGTGGTCGGCAGGCAGGTTGAGTTAATCTATTCCCGCATGTTGTTTCGTATGAACGACAAGCGACCTCAATCTAGTTGAAACGATGCAGTAGAGTGATTAAACTTTACTCCTCAGGATTCTCAGTGATACTATGGGACATGACGCCCTTTTCCTACGCCGATCCATATACACCGGTGATGGGATCCATCAGATCATAGCGTCCTTTCCAACCATTTTTAGGAGCAACGTTTCATCTACCATTATCTACCTGGAATCTTACAAACCAGAAGAAATAGTATAAATATCGTACAGACAAGGAAGCTGGAAACATTACCGTGCATGTTCCACCATCAAATACGTCGGTATTCTTGTCGAAATTCAATGCAAACTGTGTGTGGTCGTGTATTTCCATTTGGGCCATATCTTCAAAACGATGCAACGTCAAACGCTCTCGAACCATGGGATGACGAACTTCGTCTTAAATATTGCGACGAGCACATTTATCAGGCTTACAAAAGCCAATTAACGCCAACAGTGCGGTAGTTTCATGAAAATGATGGAAACATTTTTCGTCACCGAACCAATACTTTTGGGGCTTGATTGGTGTATTTCAACTTTCCCATTAACGCTGTCTATTTACCATCGATAAACTGTGGGTACTTTGACTAAAAATTCAATTTTAAAATTCCCAAAACTATTTAAAAACGAGGATTCGCCCCAAAATGACCGTTGTGCATTTTGAACGACCTTCGAACCGAATATCGAGAAAAAACAGGTGATAGCCTTGTGAATAGCTTAGTCCCCACGTATTAACAATGTTTCATTCGACGGGAGTATAATAACGTTTTCCCACTTTATCACATTCAAATTTTAGTAAAACCATATGCTTCCACATGTATGAGATATTTTTCCACTATATTCCACCATCGATTTTCCCAAATAACATGGTATGAAACTTTTGGTTATCTTTTTCATCAGTCTCCATGCCACTGAACTACCGCGCATTCTTAGCTTACTTCTTCGGAGGATTAAAACAAAATGATGCCGTAGCTACAGAATTCTAGAATTTAATAAACCGCAAAATTCCACAAAATTACAACATTAGCGGCAAAAAAATTTTTTAACAGAAGGATTACAGAGATATTCACGTTCTGTTGATTACACGCAGCTCGGAAGTGTAATCGCGTTTTCCTGCTTATTTACATTCAAGTTTAGAAAGAAGTATGTTTCCGCTTGTATAAAATGTCTTTTCATAATATTCAACCATCATTCTCTGGAATAACGTAGAATGCAACTTCTCGTTATTTTTCCGTTAATCCCTATGCCATTGAAGTGCTGCACATTCCCTGTTTGCGTCCTCAGAAAACTGAAACAAAAAGGTTTGGCAGCAACAGAATTACAAGATCTCAGGAACTGAAACGGGCCACAAAAGTTTAACAATTTCGGTGGCCAGGGGACTTTCTTGGCTAGAAGATAACAGAGGTATTCACGGTCTATCGATTGCACGCAGCTGTACTTTTGGTAAATCTTAGATCTGACGATCGATAACACGTTCAGATATGCCGCCTATTCAGAACGAGTTTGAATGTGCGAATACGTTGTTTACTTGGAGGTCTGTTTCATCTAGTGTCCTATAATGGTATAAGCTCACCAGCGGCTGTGGGAAGGATGGCAGTAAGCTTTCTATAGAGATCATCAGCGGAGTGAAGGGGCAAATTTAGCACAGGACTGCGTTGCCAAGTAGCCCTGTAGTTTCCCAACGTCTGTTTTCCGGATGTTTCTGCGATTACTCACCGTTGAGCAGACCAGGTTTGTGTTGCCAATGAAGTAAATAAGACGGCTGCGTGATCACTTATTCCGAGTTGTATGGCGATTGCTTGGTTATCAACCATCAACTGCTCGCTAGTGGATACGTAGTCCAGCTGCGACGGGTTACGGCTAGTACGTCACCGAGTGAGACCAGTGGTGGGCTTCCTGAAATCCAACGTCCCAACTGTGTAATCCAGGATTACACCTGCCTACGTGTGAATATACGTACTCTCGCCAAGTAGCACGCCATTCGTCGATGAATCTCTGCTGGTCGGCCAGATTGCAGTACCTTATCATTTTCTCCCTGTTGAGATAAGCTCAAATGCATAGCGCAAAAGAGAGATTATGCATCTTAGAATCTGTGTTGACAAACGATCAGTGACACCCAGGATACAGGTATGATATTCCAATGTATATGGTATGTTTTGCTAAAGAACAATCGATATCAAAATTTCGTTCGCCAGCAAAGACTGATAGCAGGAGATCTCGTGGGCAAGGTTAAGTGGCCGTATTTGACCCTGGGCCAAAGTAAAATGGTGGAGAATTATTTATCACATTCACCATGTACAAAACAACTTGCTGAAGCCGCATAATCGAACAGACTACAAAACTGATCAAGTTTATCCACTGCTTGTTAGACAGTACCGGCCGCATAACCATCAGAAAGCAAAGTGAACTTGTAGCAACTTAACGCTAATAACGCTGGTTTGCAGAAGCAGGCGGAAACTGGGATAAATTGTGAAAATGTTCGTAGACTCACCCAGGAACAACACCTGAGCACACAATTTCTACTTGAACAAAAACCCAACTCTCATCGTGTCACAACAATATGCGTCTGGAGATGACGTACTGTAAATGCCCGGCGATTTTTAGGCCGCACCCATGAAATCATGGATATGGCGTAACTTGACAATGATAGACCGACTGCAATTACGATTTAACCGCTCAATACAGATAAAACTCAATTTCGCACTATAAGATTGGAAGCAACTGAGAGGACAGAATTCTGGCAGTGGGACCGATAAGTGTTTTTTACAAGATGTTAAAAAGACTGACAAAAGATGTTCGACCGTATTAGTATGCTCTTAATATACAGGTTTCCAAATGTTTCATCACCACTTTCAATATATATATATATATAACTAAGTTCTCAGTTTTCATAAAGGTCATTATTTACTATCCTTTCAAGCTAGATGGGAAAACTATAACAGATTGGATTAAAAATATAACAACATAGCGAAAAATGAACAAAATTTTATCCGGAACTCTCCACTTTAAAAAGCTGTCATTGCTAGCATCAGCCAATCGGACTGCCATGGATAATTGAGGGCGAACAGCTCAGTTCTTCAACCGTCTCATTTTTTCCTTTATAAGCTACCTCTTGGTCAGATGGCCCTAAGTCGTATTTAGACCAAATTTTTTAGCCCAAAGGAATAACCTCCAGAACAACGGTAGGAAGTACGCGACGGGCAACTGTATGAAAGGAAAGCCAATTAGAGGGGAATCTAACTATATTAAACGGCCTAGGTGTGTTACTGGGCTTCTTTAAACGGCGACCAGCAACACGACAGGAACCAGCGGTAAGTCCTGTCAACCGTATCCGAATTGGATCAAGTGAGTGCGTTGCACCAGCATGCTATTAAGTTAACTTACTGGCGCCTTACCTTTGGCGAAATTTCTTTCCAAGTAAGAACGAGAATTATTAAGATCTAGTCACCGGGCACACACCAGTTGCTTCATCGTGCATTTTGAAGATATAACGACTCCGGAAAACTCACCACGGCCGGCTCTCTTGGGGTCGGCGATCCCCACCACAGTTGCGTTCTAAATGAAAAAATCCATTCACAATGCCGGGACCACGTTAATCTGTTTGCTACTAACCCTATAAAGTGCACGCACACAAATGCAACTTCGTTAGTGAATAAATTACGACAGCTTGGCGAAACTCGTTTCTCTGAAAATCCCCGGGATGTTGCTATAAAAGGGTCGTGACTCATCGCTTCCTACTTAGATATTGCGCTCGCCCCAGAGGAGATGGCCCTCTTCCGCACTGACAGAACTGAAGATAGAGAAAGAGGTTTGGCTCTCTAAGTCCACACTCCTATTTAGACCTTCGTTTATAGCAACTCGGTGCATGTTACATTTCGGGAAACCGTTTGGTGCTGTTCCTAACATTGGCTGGTAGGGGAGCTCTATTGTCCTCCATCATCCGTTAGTCCAAAAATGAACCCTTAACATATGAGATGGAAGTTTCCCTCACTCTAGGATTCTCCCATATCTTCTTTATGGGTGATTCCAACCTACATTTTTCTCGAACGCAGGCACCAAAAATTGTGTTTGCATGAAATGGCCAGGTGGTGACGCAATATGGCGACCGACCTTCCTACACTTACAGCGTAGGCAGGATTAAGCCCAATTGCGGATATTCTGGGTCATACTGGGCCAAACCCGAAGTTGAGGAGCGATTTTGAGGGTAGCACGTACGCCGGAGCGTGCGAGTAGGTGTAGAAATACGAACACGTGTCTGCGGCAAGTCAATGGAACAAACGGCCGAGACCCATATGTAAGTATTATGCACACGATTCCAGAACGAGTCATGAAGGAAGACATTGAACAACCGGAGATATGAACTCTCACGAGAGTGGCTGTAAGTCTTTCTTCACAAGCTGCTGAAGAACTCTCCCGACTTCGTTTTTTGAAGCGTAAGTTGGGAGAAACAACTGGTTGTGGGGTCGGTAGTAACGTACGATAAGTGCTTGTTTGCCAGCGCTGAACGCATGTAGCGTTCGAGAACTGAAGAGGACGCCTTTCGGCGGTTCCCGTGAAAGATCGGTTTGTGGTTGTAGAATATATGAGTAGTTTGGTATAAGACGTCGGCAGTGGTTGGTCACACCGAAGAAACGCTGAAGTTTATAATAGAATAAGTTAGACGGAAATACTAGAACATCTGAGCCTTTTCGTCAAGTGATTGGATACCCTTAGGATCCACAACATGGCCTAAAATTTCCATAAAAGTTCTGACAGCAGGGACACATTTATAGAGTGAAAAGCAGTAGTGAATTAGGCTGAACAATTGGGAAATGAACGGAGATGCCATTTGTGTTCCCAGTGATCTCGACCAGCAGTCAACACGTCATCCAGTTAAACATGAACGGAATCGAAGCAACAAGTAACCGGGTCCTAAAGAGGTTGAGATGTTTGGGCAGTGCTGCACAGATCGAACAACATTTCGAGAGACTCCGAAATATCGAAAGCGGTTATTATCGCCGTTTCTGGAATATCATCAGGAGCCACAGGAATATGGTAATATGCACGCATTGACTAAACGTTATAAAAAACGGTGTTCGCTTACACGATGGAAAATGTTTAGGCCATACGGAATTGGATAACGGTAGTGGATTCTGACATTATTACTTACATAAAAATCGCTGAACGGACGCCCATTGCCCGACCTTCTGGGCTGATCCACAACCGTTTAACGGCAGGATAATACATGGCTGAAACATGTAACCGGGTTCATCTCTAGCAGATTGACAAAAATCAGCTTCGGCAGTTGCATCTTGAGCGTCTGCAGTGATAAATATCAAACGAAGTTGTCCTCGCAAACCCAGACCGAATATAAGTGAGCATGTTCCCTACGTTGCAATCCGACTTCAATTATTAACGTGAGATGCAGGCAAATTAGCAGAGGAAATCTCTTCCGAGTGTCGTGTAATGACACTCACTTAGTCTCCGGTGTCAATGAGAAATCTAATACCAAAAGGTTTATTTATTGCGGAGAAAAAGCGGCATGTTAGAATTAAGCCAGCGACACTCCTATCCTTTGCTGACTGGCCGGTACGTTTTTCGAAAGAGTGGATTGAAACAGCACGGTTGGTTTTAGCTTCATGCGCAGTGGTTAAAACCCTGAGGGTACCAGCAAAATGGTGTGTTCCAGTTTGGTGTATGGGGACGTTGGCGATAGAATGGACGCATGCTGGGTGATGAGTGACTCTTAAGGGAAATAACGTTCATCTTTCGTTACATATGTGTTCTGAGTGTAGTTAACTGCCGGATAAACGAGTCATTTAGTTGCTGAGGTGGGGCGGGTAAGGTGGCAGGGGCTAGGTGAATAAGTGGTTAGGCTCCCAACATTTTATCGGCAGCGTCAGCTAGCTTCATACTGTGGATTGAGGAAATGAACGATGCCAGTATTCTGCGTGTAAACAAAGGCAGGTGTTTTAACCACAGCTGACCGAAAGTAGAATCGTCCATTTTTCGGCGTCCAAGCAACTGTTTCATATGTCAAAGTAGTTGTGACGGTTTCCGACTTCCTAGGTCAATAGTGGCAATCGGTTGGCCTAATCTCTTTTGCCGTGACAGTCTGATTTTGTTTACTAATACTTCCTCTAAGGTGTAATATGGGCTGTCGGAAGGTACCTTACGGGTGAGGTCATAAGCTTCTGACGCAACCACAGCTGGAGTAGAATGAGCTGCTTACGAGTACATTATAGACTAGGATATAACCTTACGTGTCCAGAATATATCTTCCATTTTTCCGCACCATAATCAAGGATAAGATCTACAAGATCTAAGAGTTGAGCACCAAAGTAGAAAGTGAAATCAGGGCTGGGTTTCACCGAAGCTGAACAGTATGCATTAACCGTCCAGTGATATCTGGAAATAATGCAGCTCTTCCAAGCGTAGTTGATGTTTCGAAACAATGGAGCTGAAACTTCATCCACCACTGGAGTGTTTTAGTAGACTGCCACTCACCGGTGTTGCAGGGATTACTGACAAATGCATCTGTGAGAAGCATGCTCCCGCAGATTTCACTTCCCCAATCCTTTCAGCTAACATAGATGTACAAGTACATGCTGTCGTCCTTCTCAAGTGAGCATATAAGCTTTTAGGGATACCGCTGACGGAGCTGCTATGCGTGGATTCTACTATTCGTAATTTTTAATATGCTACGTCAATTGCGAAACGTTCTGTGATGTATGTAATTGCAGTCGGTTGTCTGAACCAGCCTCCGTTCTTGATTGCATTGTCGGAGGCTGGCCATTAAAGGTTCGTAGGTTCATACGTTGCTACAGTACGTTAAACATCTTACCTTGTGTGTTTATATCTGTGTTGGTTGGTGAAAACTGTACCTGACGGTTTATGAGTACAATTGAAAAGTAAATGGAGCCAAGTAAAAAGCAAATCCAATGAAGCTGACGGTTGCTACCACTTCAGCAGCGGAAACTGGAGCCCATTGAAAAAACATTCAGTGGGATATGCGCCGCTGACGATCCATGACACTGGGTTGTTACAGTGGTTGGGGAACTTGTATCGTCGGCTGTCTTCCATGCACACGCCGATAAAGTACTGTTTTAAAGTGCTTAACCGGTTTAGCGGTGATCACAGAGTTGAGCAGTGCACTCGAATGTAAACGGCTCCTAACTGCGAAGCACTTCTAACTGCATGCCAACTCACATATTCCATCACCCAGTTTTAGCGGTTGACCACCTGAAAGGCCACCCACGTTTAGTAGATGAAGAAGTAACGCTGGATGACCTAGGGTGTAGTGCGTCTTGCAGGTGATAATTCAGCCTCCCACAGTATATCTGTAATTCATTCAGGTTTGACCTAATCTTGCTGGTTTTCCTGGGTGGAGGTTTGCCTGGACCACAAAATTCTTTCCGTGGCCCGCCTGTGAACAATTCCAGTAAGTGCGAAAGCTTCGAGATATAAAGCACAGTCTGTACCTTCGTTTCCAGGTGCAGACGGATTATACGAGCAGACGTTTCAGTGTATTCTTCACAGAAAAACGTTCCACAAATTCCCCGTAGAAGATCCAGGGTTATTAGGAATTTTTAGCCAAAGCAGCACCCTCTGCAGACAAACTTAAACTATCTGTCACTATGGTCCCTGTATCCCATTCGCCTACCAAAATTAGCAGGTTTGTTTTGCCAATGTACCAGTCAACGCAACGTTGATGGCTAACATGCAAGGCTTTAAAGTTGTGAATGTTGAACAGCAGGTTATTTTCTATGGACCATTGTTTAAAGCAGTCGAGAATGTTCTATATGTTCGTCCCATCTTCTCGGCACTCTATAACCCACCCAAGCAACGCCATCAGCGTAGGGCAAATTCTGGTTATTTGGTTTCACTAAGTATTTCAAGAATGGAGAATTGAGTAATAGGAGTCCTATGAAGGATCCATGTGGAACACGGCTGTTGGCTGGGAAGCAATCCAACAGCCGCCCAGTCACGTCGATTCTGAACCTTCATTTAGTTAGTTACTGCTTCGGCCAGTTGAGTAAACGTTCATCGGGGACTTAATTATTCACTTTACGCAAAAACGTGGAATAATAAACCCTGCCAGAGCTTCGGAAAAGTGAGCCCAAACTATGCTTATGGTCAACCCTGCATCTGTAGCCTTGGTGCAAACTCCACAAATAATCAACAAGTCAGTTACGTATAAACATCCCTTACGAAAGGCAGGTCGCCCCTTTATGTTGAGTAGCATATCTACAATTATGACCAGAGGATATTTATCTGGTAAGCTCTGCACTACTTTAGGCGCTACCGAAAAACAGGACTATTGGTTTATGGTTTGCTGTGTCATCTCCGCACCCGTCTTTGAGGGTACGCGTGATTTTGCATGGTTCCCAAGCTTTTTGCAAACGACCGGTTAATGGAGATTGATTGAAAAGTGTAAGTTTGCGGCGCGGCTTCTTAAGACGATAGGGATATCAGATATGGATCGACTGACTGGCGGGTTAATAGGTACCATAACCTTAGTTTGGGCCGTGACAATGCTGTTTGAAGTAAATCGGTCAATTTGCCACGGATATACTCAAAAGTTGTCCGTGGCCTGCGGCTACGCAGGCTTACGTGTTGTTTGCCCAGGGTGTTGTCCACACCTCCATCTGTATTGATGATTCCGCCGCAGGGTTGCATTTACGAAATGCCGGCCTTACCATCTGTGCGTGCTTCGACTTCGTTGCAGAAAACCTTAGGTTCCATCTTCAGCATCTCACCACTACCAATTTGACACCTGAGTCGATTCTCTCTGATTGCACAACATGACGCACCCAACAAACGCACGTTTGGCTTGCTCCAGTTGGCATCCGCTTCATGCAGAACGTTTAAGTGTGACCAGGCGTTTCCTTATACTTCGTAGACAACTAGGCCCCCAACTGAGTTGGGGATAACTTATTTGAAAATGGTTGTCAACAACCTCGGAAATTTTATAAACAGTAAGCCGCCAATGATTATTTAGGCTGAATTCAGCGAAAGGGCAGGGCCGTGTAACCTCGCCTTGAATTCTCCGACACCGATAAATCCGCCTCGTGATAGGCACTTTAACCCGTGTTTAGGGGAATACATTGCATAGATCCTCGTACTTACTCGTCCTAAAATCACTGCAACAAAATGTAGCTGTGATATCCAAACCATAAATGGCGCAAGCTTTGTTGGTGAGAATGCCATCAAGACGAGAAAACACCCAACGCACCGGCGAAATCGTATAATCCTGAACAGGCTGAAATAAACCACCAATAATTGGAGCCTCGAATAGATATCCTGTGGAGAGAGAAATCACAGCATTCAGTGAAAGACCTCTGGAGTCTAGCGATGTTGGGCAGAATGGGGACTATGACTTCGTACGAATTGGCTTGAGGGTCGCCTTATGTGGGAAACAGTCATATCGGCGCAAACCCTCGTTTCGTAAAAGTATTTTTCGAAATGTTAACACCGAAGTTTCAGAAAAAGTAATAACAGTTCATCAACTGTGAACAAGCAGGGATAATTAGAACTTATGAATACATCGAATGGGTGCCAAAAGTACTAGTTTGGTGATAAGAACACTTCAACATTTTCGCAAAAACAACTCATTGCTGACATTAACCCAGTTTTCAAGTCCTATGAACGCGCTCATTGCAAGTTTCCAGATGAAGTACGTCATCCTATAGCTCGAGAGCACTCAATTTCGCGGTGTTTTGGAAATATCGTCGGAATGGAAGTACACGATGGTGTTTGCATCCAGATCACTCAGATCACCTCACCGTTTTAAAAGTGCGGTGGAGATGGTGTACGCAATACTCAACCCACCACCGGTATCACGGTTGCCCCACTCTGAACCCCACCACAGTGTCGCTCACCCAACCGCGGCCCCAACAACATTCCCCACGACCCTCCCCCCACCCACGTTGACCCCACCTGGAGGTTGGGTGATGGTGGGGTTTGGTGTGGTCACAGTGGGGCGGGAGTGGGGTGAACTGTTTGATCTTAAGGTGGTCGATGTTGCGTGATCGGTGATGGAATCAGAACATTGTCCTGCAGTCTAGTCACAGTATTTCGAGAGTGGTTGTAATGCTGAGTTGCTTAGCCCAGTGTACCAGAATGGGAAAGGCTTTAGAGAGGGACAAGCGCGTCCAACTGAAAATCTATCTTTTTATTGCGAAATGTTTCCTCCTACGGGCGGAACACCCCCCATGGTAACATTCTACCATTGACAAATCTGTTTCTAACGACATGATGTAACCGCATTCACAGCGGGAACGGTTTTTCAGTATACCACCTTATGCAGGGAGGACCAGGGAAGACTTTGGACAGACGCACATTCGCGTTTCAGTGTCTAGTGTGAGCAACGTCTCAAGATGTGGTCTGGTCACATTAGTAGCCGCTCTTTTCCAATTACTTTTACCATGAACAAAATTGCAAACGAACATATACGGGAAGTGATGAAAAACTTGCATTTGAGACGTTTAGAGTGCATATCAATCATCATTTTTGATTCCGTTGATCGTCATGTTTAATTGGATATGTTTATGTACCGCGATAGATAATTGGCGTCCCAAACATCCAGTTGTGATTGGCTGAGAGGTATACTTCCCGGTGACCGGCAGGCGGGTGGAGTTCCTGCATTTCCGTAAACTGGTTCGTATGAACTTTACGCGATCTCAATCCAGTTGAATATAATGTGGTAGAACGAATAGAATCACCTTCTGGAGGCTCTCAGTGGTAGAGTGGGACATAATAATCTTGTTTACGCCGTCCCATATGCATCGAAGATGGAACCAACCATTTCTGAGAACAACGTTTCGTCGACTAGTATCTACCTGAAATGTTGCAAACAAGGAGAAACAGCATAAATATCGTGTAGATGAAAAAGTTGGAAACGTAGTCATTCATGTTTCACTATCAAATATGTCAGTAGTCTCCTTCAAGTGCATTGCCAACACTGCATGCTCGTATACTTCCATTCCGACGATATTTCCAAAACACCGCGAAATTGAGTGCTCTCGAGCTATAGGATGACGTACTTCATCTGGAAACTTGCAATGAGCGCGTTCATAGGACTTGAAAACTGGGTTAATGTCAGCAATGAGTTGTTTTTGCGAAAATGTTGAAGTGTTCTTATCACCAAACTAGTACTTTTGGCACCCATTCGATGTATTCATAAGTTCTAATTATCCCTGCTTGTTCACAGTTGATGAACTGTTATTACTTTTTCTGAAACTTCGGTGTTAACATTTCGAAAAATACTTTTACGAAACGAGGGTTTGCGCCGATATGACCGTTTTTTGCTTGAAAGGACGTTCAAGTCAATTGCTGCGAATTCTTTACTCTGGACTGAGTTATTTCGTCATTGGTGACTGCTCACCTCCTAATCTCTTCTCCTATGGACAGCTTTGTGACCTGCTGAGACAGCGTGCCAGTGCACCGTTTCTACTCTTCGAATCGCATCGATGAAGCAAGTAAATTTGGAGTTACCGCAATCACTATTCATACTGATCTCGGGGGATTCGTTATCATCGTGTCACAAATACTTGAGTTCTCTAGGTGTGTTCCAAGACAAGCTGCGTGCCCTTTTTAAGAATTCCACCATCACTGTGAAACACATCCCTGTCCGTGGTGGACGTTTCATCACCCCACACTCTGTTACACTAGGTCTCCATGAGGGTTAATATGAATCGTCTCCCGTTAAAATTATGGTGGCCCTGGGTGGCGAGACCTGTGAAGTCGACCTAAGGCAAAGGTCTCAACCGTTGTTCACACGTCCTGTCTTATTTTCTTTCACCGGCTCTAAGTATACAGAGCACCTCTGCCTGTCTGACCAGCCGAGTTATTCTTTCTCGCATCTGGGCGAACGGCGTCATCCAGACACACAGACCCGCCCTCAGCTCTTCCTTCCCAGTGTTGGGTTTCCTCCAATGAATCGCGGAATCAACCAGTGTAATAAGTTGATTCAGACGGTCGACGCCCGGCCCCTTCAGAATGAGCCTCGAGTTTCATTTGCATGCTTGACCGCCAAGGTATCCCGTGGGCATGCAGAGGTGCTGGCATAAACAAAGTACAATAGAACGTTCAACATTCCCGCCGTACAGATATCTGTAGATTCCACATGGTCATCCACAGTGCATTGAAGCCACCCGCAGCGAGACAGTGGTCATCAGTGACGTAACGCTGAGGCTCCTTCAGCAAGGAGGCCGTAAGCGGTCCACCCGCCCTGTAAGTACCCTCGGCCGTCTCAAAGATTTTAACGGATGGTTTCACTTTGCACTACAGACTTTCGAATCAACTTTCCGGGTCAGCGGTCGCTGCAACAGCTTCGACTGGAATATTTGCTTGCGTGTGCGAGAGAAACTCACTTTTATCCCGCAGACATGGACTTCCGGAAAGAATGAGGTATCAACCAGGAATATGCGATTCAGCATCCGAGACCGGGCGCATAGGCCGGAAGTCTAATGGTTGTTAGCATAACACTTAGTCCAGTTGTAAAGTCTGACGATAGGCTGAGTCTAGAATGGTCGCGTCTGTAACAAACGAGCGTTTATAAATTTTGAGCCCGTTAAGTAACCGTTTCGGATCAAAAGGGGAATATGGTCGCATTGGCGGTTTTCTGATTAATAATGTACGAAGATCCAAAAAAATTAGTATAAACCAAATAGCAGATCTCAGCAAGTCTCGATATAAAATCCACCAAATATGCGTTTTCCACAACTAATGTTTCACTTGAATATGACCCAGTGCAACTGCCGTGTAATGACTGGGCGATCAAGTGCGAATGAGACCGGGGTACATATAAACAAAGGCCTCGCAGTGGGAAGTAAGAAAGTGAAACTACAGGAGGACAGGTTTCTCCTGGTAAACCATACTGAGACTCAGTAATGCGTCAAGATTAGGGCTTGTAGGAAAAATTACTTGCGGCGCGCGCAATACAAATGACCATCCTGTAACGCACCGTTGCTGGCTGAAAATTATATGTAGGGAGCAAAATCTGTCCTAAATCGGCTAATTTATGAAGGA
>LUCH01008971.1:6911-18752 GCA_013368495.1 Paragonimus heterotremus | reverse complement strand
ACGTCGAGCCCATAGCGACGCAGTCCCATCGCGACCAGTGCAGTGCGCCGTTCTGGCCGTCTGCTAGAGCTAAATCGATCCAGCAGTGTGCGCACATTCCATGCTCCAACATAGAGCGTCTTGTGTCCCCGCGCCTGTTTCAGGTTTCTCTTCGGGTTACTGAAACTTGAGTCAGCATTATCTGCTCGGGGATTCTCGTTGGGGGACAGTATGAGGGTGAGTGATTGGCAGTAGCATATTTTCGCCTATCCACCCTGCGATGTGCAGCAGATAGGGTGACCCGGTTTATCCTGCACGACGGCCGATGCAGTATGGTATTTGGTTTCTGCTGTAAAGTCATGATTTGTATGGGCTTAAGATATTACCAGGCAGCCCACATCTAGACAGGAGAGCGATTAGGGCCCTCAACCACAGCCTTTGGCTCAAAAGCCTGTACCGCAAGGCAGCAGGTGACACACACACATACAGCAGCAGCATCGACCGTTCACAACAGGCTCGACAGTCACAACCCAAGACATTCGGTACATTCACATAAGGATAATACTGCACAGACAAACCAATCACACATACAGAGAATCAGATCAAACAAAGAAGAAAATAACAAACCGAACCGAAACGCAACAGATTGACACCATACACAACGAACACTTCACAACGGACGCATCTGCTTTTTATCTGGCTGCTCACCTTTGGCGAATCTGACAGGGTTGAACCTGCAACGACTGAGGTCGCAGTCAGCACAGCCCTCCGGATCAAAACAGCACACAAGCCTGACCACCACGCCAAGGTAGCAGAAAAGGTCAGGGCTAGAAATATACAGACTGTGGGATGCGTACAGTTGCAGCAATCTTTCGCCATTGCCAGTGCGTTATGCTCGAACACCAAACATCCTTCTCAGCCGCTTCTCATCCGGAGAAAGACGACCAAACTGAGCATTAAAATCGCCCGCTAGTATGATAATGTCTGTGTGTTTGGTTTGCTTGAGAAGGTCAACGAGGGCATCAAAGAACGCATCCTTGGTAACATCCGAACAGCTGTCCGTCGGAGTATACGCCGATATAATGAATACACAACGTCTTTCTGATTCGCGTCGCCGAGGGAGTAAGGGAAATTGTGCTTATGCCTGATGTGCATAACTTTGCACTTGCTGGTATTGAACCCGATGGAGTTTGATTCAGACCATTCAGAAAGTGCACTAATATCAGCCTGCGGAGCGCTCGTTTCAGGGTTATTAGGCACAATAGTCTAGATTTTGATATCGCCGGCAAACAGTAGCTGTGGAGACGATACTTCAGATGGCAGATCATTGATGAAGACAGAGAAGAGTAGTGGCCCAAGGATGGAGTTTTGTGACACTGAGTCTGGCGGAAGGACCTACCCGCACGTGATAGGAACGGTTTGATAAGTAAGATTCTAGCCAGTGGAAAAGGTTACCCTTGATGCTACAACGGTGAAGCTTATCGAGCAAAACAGTGTGGTTCACTCTGCCAAAAGCCTCGGCGAAGCCAAGATAAATAGCATCTACCCCCGCTCCTCTGTCAGCAGCAGCGGTCCACTGGTCTACAGTTAACAGCAAATTTGTCGTACATGAGAGGCCGCGTAGGAATCCAAGTTGCAGAAGAAAGCTTGTGCTGAAAGACGCTTAGATAATGGATCGTGGACTAACACATGACAGGAGGGCAATCGGGCGATGGTTGCAAGGCTGATTGCGCTGTCCACCTTTGAAGATGGGAGTGATATTCGCCGATTTCCATCTTTCGGGTACTTTTCCAGTAGCAAATGACTGTGTAAACAGGACGCTTAGCGGGACAACTAACTGTGCAGCTCCATGGACAAGGACTAGCGGAGATACACAGTCTGGCCCGGGAGCGGTGGATTTGATCCCCCGCAGCATCCGCTGTGGTAACTATTGTGGAGATTTCTCCAGAAGCCCTAACGCTTTCTGCCACTGGGTAGTTTGGTAAGCCGTTAGTAAAAACAGTACTTTAGAAGTCAGCCAGAACTCCGGAGGCTTCACCATCTGAGCAAGTGAGCGCTTGGGAGCCGACTAGCTGGGGGACGACAGCTTTGGCTATATAGGTTTTTGAGATAAATTTGTACAAGCTTTCAGGATCAATGACGAATTGCTGGGTTAGACGTCGCTAGAAATCTAGCCGATCTCCCCTGATTAGTTTAGTGCATCGGTATCGAAAATGCGCATGCAGATGACAATCATCTGGATCCCTTAATATTCTGAGCCGAGATCATGCTAGACGTTGAGTGTGGATGATCTTAAACGTTCGAGACTGCAACTGCTGTTGCGGTTTTCGGCAGCTAGTAGAGTAGAATCGTGTTGAGCAGTCTATTGCTTCGTGAATGGTATTAGTAAAATGGCCACACATTTCCCCAAAGGACAGTGATGAGTTAAACTGATCCCACGAAACATTACCTAGAGACGCATTGAGTGCGTCCACCCTAATTCTTTGGAAGTACCTTTATGAATGAAGTCGAAGGTTACTACAGCGTGATCGCTTAAGCCAAGCGGGGCATCCACTGTCAAGTTGTTTACCATTTGCTTCTTGTTGGTGAAAATGTAGTCTAGACCGGAAAGTGTATAGCCCTCGCGCCACCTTGTACAATCGGTCACATGTTCCCTATGGCCAGCAATTTAAGCTAGAAATGTTGCAGGCATTGCAACAACGGGGCCTTTGCATGAATAGGATTGGAAGTCAATTTGTGGCAGGTTAAAGTGTCCCATTATTAGGATGTGAGTATCCTAGGAAGGGGATACAATTGAGTCCGAACAGGATTGCCTCATCGCGGTCAGGGGAAGAGCAGGGAGGCCGGTATACTATGCCAGCTAACAATCTGTCAGAGTTGAATAGTGCAATGGTGCACCAGGTGGATTCAGGGATATTCGTGAATATTTGGTGAAACAAGGGGATAGCCAGGATTGAGTTGTGGACATAAAGGGCAACGTCGCCTCCTCTGCCAATTGTTCTACCATTTTGAAAGAGCAGCATTTATGTTACATCGAGCTCAGAATCAAGACAGTTTGGTGAGAGTCATGATTTAGTAACTCCGGCAATAAAGAAGTCATTCGCGAGACAAAACGCACGGATTCCACCAAGTTTGCTGATCAGACTTTGGGCGTTGGTATAAGCACATTTGATGGAATTTACTCAGAATGAGAGCAGGTTGCCGGAGTCGATAACGGATTGAATTTCTCGGGGGACGCCGGTGTAGCGTTTTATACAGCATAATTTTCATTGCTTCTCACATTTTTCACCTTCCTCAGATTCACATGTGCACCCATTTAAATCATATGAGTTAATTCAATTAACAATACAAATTACACTTCCAAGGTCGCGAGCCCTGTGTTCTCTCTCTGATTCTGGAAAAGTTAACGGCTAAAGGAGTCCACATTTATTTCAGCGCACTTCCAAACTCACCTGTCATCGAAATTATCTCCATTGTGACTTCTGAAGTTACTTGGGAACTATACGACAGATTGCATCAATTGGATACTTCATTCCGTGTGGTCGAACTCTAAACGACGCACCTTCACGAACTATTGTGGGTCAGTTAATTTCATTTTTAATCACTTTTTGATTTCATATTCGCACCTGAATTGTATATAGCGTTTGGATCCACTACAAGCTACAGCCTACTCAGCAGCACCCAAAAGCGCACGTGCTTTAAACAACGCTCGAAGAGGTTCGAGTTAAACGACCCTGAAGAATGAAATAATAGAGTCGTTAGGGAATGAGTAAGTATTTGTTGTGTGTAACTAGATGCACGACTGAAGAAAGTGGCACTGAGTTAGTATCAGGCCTCCTATTGAAGGCGTACACGCTGTGCGTAATCGGTAGAACGTGAATATATATATATATCTGTTACATTTCAGTTAAAAAACACTTCGTAGCTATTGAAATTGATGAAATTCTGTGACACGCTTCAGTTCCTAAAAGTTAGTATTCTGTTGTCATATGATATATTGCTTCAAAATTCCGAAGACGTGAGAAAGGAATGTGCGGTAGTTCAGTGGCATAGGGCGTAGTGGCTAAAACACGCCGCATTTGTAATTTTGTTCATGTATTTCCTTCTCTTACTCCTATTCCACAGGTCGGTACAGAGGAAGGATACGAAGATACCCCAAATGAATAGTTGGCCGTCCGTCTTTGAAGACACCTCCCCAAACTCCCCTTTTTTACGTACGTTCCTTTGGAATAGTCCAATGCCTTGTACCCGTTTTGTGTGACATGTGCTTCTAGTGACTACTGGCCGATACATGCTGTTCGTTGTGCCGTCGTTCTCTCTATGTTCCGTGGTTGTATTTTTGTGACGAGCGTGACTGTTGTTTCGTGTGTTCGCGTTGAGTGTCCCTTCTTTGAAGGTTCCTCTCCATATTTCAGCCTGTGGACTTGCATCCGCCTTGTGCACTACAAAATGGCGACGGGGATGGGATCCCCGTCTAAAAAGGCATGCCAATTGCCAAAGATCTTACAAACCACAGTTCCCATGTCCTGAAGGTCGGGGTTTGAAGAAGACCGGCAACGTTCTCGAAAACTAATCCCCTTGGTACATTGCCACTCAGCTGTTGCCTGGTGGTAAAGGCTTTTGTTGGGAATGGGTACTTTCCCCCGAAAATTCACCTTAGTTGCTAAGAAAAGCGGATCTTCCATTTTCGGGGAATTTGAACGCTCGCCAGAATTTTTGAAAATCAGAGGACATGCGCTCACCTCCGAATGGTCCATTTGGCGGCCTAGGCACAAGGCCACCCGAAACGTATAAATACAGTTGCTGTAAACCAATAACTTGCATTCAGGCTGACCAGGAACTAAAGCTGATTTGATGGCCGTCTTTCTCTATACTTGTTAGGTGGTTCTAACTAGCGCGAGTTGCATTTCGGTACTTGCGCACTGATTGCTGCGCGGTTTTGCAGTATCTGCTTTCGTTCGTTATAGAGATTTTTCTCGTGGTTATTGCGTTTGTTCTTGTCAATCTTTATCGGGGGCTTGTAACAGCGTTTGAGCCAAAGATTTGGTTGAGAACCATAATTGTTCTCCTGTACAAGTCCAGACATCCTGGAAGTATCTCAGTTCACATTGTAGAGTCTCTTACATTTCTGTTCTCTTGTTACATACTATTCTTAATACCTGTTATGTTCATTGTACATATTAACCTCCTGTCTATTGTTTGAATGAATATACACTTTGTCCTCGAACGCTTCGAGTTCTGCTTGCACGTGGTCATTGCTACCGTGAGTTGACTGTGGCAACAGCGTACTTCTAATGCGTTGGATAAACGGGATCTGTTAGAATTACTCTCTTATTCAGGAGGAACGTTATTCTAACTTATAGCGAACGTAATGTGGTGGGATTTATTGTAGACATTTATTGTAGACCATTTTGTTACCTTGTCGATTCATTTTTTGGTTCCACTACAACATACAACCACAATTATTCCCGACACCAACAGTTCCATACTGCATCGGTCGTCACGCTGTACAAAGCTGGTCGTGCTATCTACTGCATACAACAAGGTGCATGAGCGAAAACACGCTACTGCTGATCTCTCTTTTACTATCCAGTCAAATTTAGTCCTCAGGCCCTTCCTGAACCGATTTTTATTAACCACCCTGCAAGTCTCACAGTAGATACAGCTAACCATAGTAAAACTGTGCCACAAAGTAACATCTTATATCACTCAGCTTGAGCATTTCATCGGCTGTTGCTGAGACCTAGAAAGTGAATTAATATAAGTGCTTTCAAAGGTCGTCCTCTGAAACAGAGAGGAAAACAGTCCACTCTGGCGCGAACGTTGGAACTGGTCCAACAGAACAATACCCACTCTGTGCTCACTATCAAAACCCAGTCGACAATGAAAAACAAGCCCTCACCGCGTTGACCCTCGTGTGTTTGTATTGACCTTGCAAAGTAGAGTGTACAGAGAAAGCACGCCAAGCTAGCGAGTTACGGAGCGGGTTGTGATTGTTGCCCCGGGACGGATATTACAAAAGGGATAGATTGACTAGAACAAAAGTAGGTGAAAAATCAAAATCATCAAAAGTGTACAAGTGAATGCGACCATCAAAAATATCATTCATTATGGTCGCCATATAGCTCTCCCCCAGAAGGCTAGTAAGTATTACACAGGCCTTCGTTATTTTAGAGGGAGAGGCGAAAGATACAGATGTCTTTCTGAACGATCACGGTTACTGGATGATACGCTCGAAGAATAATGACATAGGATGGTGAATGTCAAAGTTCAGGGGAGAGTCGGTCGAAAAGTGGCTTCTGCACTGAAAGGGCTCTTCTACCTAAATTATTTAGTCTTCGATGTGTTTCTTCTCTATCGCAGCGAGGTACCGAACTCTAAAAACCTTTAAGAGAAAAGGGGTATAGGTGTGTCTAGCGCTGTACGGTAGGTAGCTGGAGTGGTCTCTCTACGCACCATGTTCGGATAGTCTGGAATAGAGAAGGCACAGTGAAGTACTCACAAGAGACAGGCGGAAGAGGACAACTCACCTTGTCAACCTATCCGGTCGACTAAATAATTCCACAGCGGACGACTCCACGGACCTTGCAATTCTGGGTAAACGACTTCTGTTTGCCCCTTTTCTTGTGCACCTGTTTAAAGTTGATAGACTCAAGAGAGAAGAGGTTTACCATACGAAGAGACCCGGTCCAGAACAAGGCCGTTTGGGTTGTGGACCCAGTAACACATCAGATAATTGCAAAGACATTTGAGCCAATACAAATAATTTGTCCTTGTGCTGTTTGTACGGTTGTGCGTATGTTACTGTAAAAATGTCGTTGCCAAGAATAAGAGACGTTGACATATTCCGCAAAACGTACAGGTATGCGGAGCTCCCCGCCAAGACGATTATGCCTTGAGGTAAAGCAAACGGTGGTCGGTGTTGCGGGAGTAGCAGGGGGTTCCGAGGACGGAAAGCTTTTTGATGGCACCGGGGGCTCCCGCCGAGGAACGTTACTTGTCGATGGAAGTGCAGCTGATGCTTCCTCTTTAAGTGCTGGTTTCAGCCTGTCGACAGAAACCACCTCGCGTTTGCGGTTGCGGCCAACCGTGAAAATTTTCTCTCGCGAGCACACGACAGGTGCTGGTGTATGGACATTGCAGTGGCCGACGAAGGTCATCTATAAGAAGGACAATATGTATGCACGAAGAAAGTTTGGCGTGCACATGTACAGCTGATGTTTCCACCCTTGGGCCGCACCAGGTGGAGCTTCCGCATGTGGTGAGCCGAACGAGCTTTGTAGCTTCCGTAATCGCACGGTGCTGAAGATGCAGGTGAGACGGTTTCATCTGGTAAACTTGACGTGCAACCAAAGACCAGTTCTGCTGCGGTTGCATTCACATCCTCTTTGACTGTGTTCCGCACTCCCAAGAGTACTAGGAACAGTACCTCTTTCCAAGAAGGATTACCATGGGCACTAAGAGTGGCTTCCAGTCGATGATGAAGACGTTCAACCATTCCATTTACTGCTGGATGACAAGCCGTAGTGCGAACGTGTTTGGATCCTAACGCATTCAAGATGGCTGCGAAATGTCCTTCAAAGTGCGATCCACGAACTGTGGTCACCACTGCTGGACAACCGAATTGTGCGACCCAATTTTCTAGGAAGGCGATGACTACCGTTTCTGAGGAGCAGTCAGGTAGCGGTATGGCTGCAGAGCACCTTACAAAGCGGTCAATACACGTCGACAGATAAATAAATCAGGTTGAGTGTGGTAGAAGCCCATCGGATCCACGTACACGTGGTGCAAATGGGCGTCTGGCAAAGAAGTGGTGCCAGGAGGCTCTCTGTATGACGGTGGACGCTGGCATTGGAGACAAGAACGGTTCCAATTGCGGATATCATGGTTAACCTTAGGCCGTACGAAACGTTTAGTAACAAGTTTATCTGAAGCGCATATGCCAGAATGAGAGAGATTGTGCAGTGTATTGAACACACTGGGGCGGAAAGACGCAGGCACTACAAGGCTATGTGTGCCCTGAGAATTGTCGCAGAGGATTGTTCCCTCTGACAATGTCAGAGGTACGGGTTGGATTGTGAGAGGGCTCTTTCAACAAAGATGCTCAATTTCTCGGTCAGTGGCTTGCGCGGTGGCTATGGCTGCCAAATCAATGCCATCGTCAGCAGATGCGCTGGGGTTATAGACGCGTAAAAAAGCATCCGCGACAGTGTTGTCGATGCCACAGACATATTCTATATCAGTCGTCAGCTGAGAGCTAAAGTCCAGGCCTAACTTCTCTTGGGGAATGTCTATCGGATAAGGCGTCTGAAGAATAGATTAAGAGTTTGTAATCAGTGTAAGCCGTAAAGTTCCTGCCTTCTAACGAGTGACAGAAGTGGCCGATACCTAAGTAAATTGCCAGTAACTCTCCTTCAAACGTGCTGTAACGGGATTCCATTGGTTATAAGCGTTTAAGGAAGAAAGCTGAGGGCTGCCACTGCTTACCAACGAACTTCTGTGAGGCAGCACAAACACCCGCGTCAAAAGCGTCGGTTGCGGCTGACTGTGGCTTGTTTGGATCAGGATGAGCAAAGGGAGGTAAGTCGGCAACCACATCCTTGAGCTCAATGAACGCAGTGCGTGCATCCTCAGTGAACAGGAATTTGCGTTCACCTTCACAGAGGACAACAGTTATTGGCTGCATTACATGCACACTACGAGGTATGAGGCGTCGGTCGCAGCTGACCAGATCATTAAGACGACGAAGTTGCTTAAAAGAATTTGGCTCGGGGTATTCACGGATGGCTTTCGTCTTATCCGTGAATGCGGCGATTCCATTTTATGAGACCTTGTGTCCCAGAAATCCCGTTGTGGCCTTACCTAGATCGCACTTGGTGGAATTAAATGTGGTTCCGTGTTGGGTCAAATGGGTGAGAAGATGCGTAAGATGTGAAAAACTGGCAATTAAGTATGGTCTAAATAGGGGTAAACAAAGTCCAAACTGCGAGTCTCCTCATGGATGGAGCGTTGAAAGTTTTGAGCTGCGTTGCTCAAACCAAATGGCATTCGCAGAAACTTGAGAAGGCCGAAGGGGGTTATCACTGTGGTTTAGGGTATATCGTCTCTGACTACCGGAATCCGGTGACAAGCTTATTCTAAGTTATCTTGCTAAACATGGTGTTTCCGTGTAAGCTAGTTGTTAAATCCTGCATGTGCGGGAATGGGTGTTTGTCAGGGACGGTTGCTTTGTTGAGCCCGCTGTGACCACTATATGGGTGTCGATCACCTGATTCCTCAGGGGCCATATGCAGCGATAAGGCCCATAGGCTCTCGGAAGGGCTAATTATTCCGAGTTCCAGCATGTACTCAAACTCTGCCCTGGCGAGTTTTAGTTTGCCGGGGACCAACCGGCAAAGCCATGCTGAGACGGCGGGTCTCTTACTGCGGATGTGATGTGTGACACTAGAAGTCGCCGGTGAAATATCGTTCGACATGCAGCCGAGGTGCTGGAACTCAGTGAAGTGATCCGCGATTCGCCTAGGGGTGGCGGGATGGGCGTATATGGGCGTTATGGCTGCAACAGCTGCGTTCTTGCCGGATATGTATAGGTCAGTGCTGGAATCGATTAACAAACGGCGTCTCGTGTCGACTAGACGATCGAAATGCTGGAGAAAATCGATGCCAATTATGGCGAAAGGTACCGTGGCAATTGTAAACACCCAGCGGAATGTCCGCCGAAGACCTAAAGCAAGAGTTAAAGACCGCTATCCATATGAGGTTATCAGAGTGCCATCGGCAGCTCGGAGCTGCAGGCTGCATGGGTTAGGCACCTCGCCTTTTGTAGACGGGGACATGCTAACCTGCGCCCCAGTATCGACCAAGTACGTGTCCCCGTTTTCTACATCCTTTACAAAACTGAGGCGCCAAGGCGCAACCCCGACGACGTTTGTCGCCAATACGGGCCGGCGTGGAAGCTCCCGTGTTTGGTCGGCATGCAAGTACGCAGCTGAATGCGCCTAGTGGATCGTGTGTCAGAACGTCAGAAATACCAACAACAGCCGTCTGTCTGGTACGTCGTTGTGCGCCTGGGGGATCCGCTAGGTCGACGGTTTGCGGGACGCCAAGAGAGGATTCTGCAAAAATTGCGACGCAGAGCTGCGACTTCGGTCCATAATGCTTCTATTTTTTATTCTGACGTAGAGAGTCCGCTCTCATTATGCGGCGGAATAATTATCGACGAGCATACCATCTGTACTCATGTGTTAACTTGGTTATGAAGTGGCCAAAAACGCATTACTACCTGATCAGCTATTTCCGATACTTCCGTTAGAGGCTCTGATCTCTCGATAGACACGATTGTCTGTGCTGTCTCCGGAAGTCCCTGTGTCCACAGTTCGCGAAGCAGAGATTCGTCCTTATGTGACATGCCTAATAGTTGTTGCATCTCCCGGAGTAGGGTCGTACTGGGTTAGTCGCTCAATTTTAGTCAGCTAAATAATTGCTGCAAGTGAGTCTTTTCTGATGGGTTGGTCCACCTAATAACTGCTTCTTCGAGAGTTTCGTAGAGGTTTTCTATAGGCTGGTTTAGTAAGAGACCTCGGAGTTGTGTTGTGACCCCTTTCGACAAGCGAGACACTAACTGGCTGCTTCTGGCCTGGTCGGAAGATACTTGGTTGTTGCAGAATTCCGCCTCTAAATATATGAACCATAGGATGGGGTCCATTTCTGAGAACGGTCAAACCACAAGTGATAGGGCCGTCGCTGGGTTTTCGAGAGATATAGAATCGTTACCTGACAAGGGCATACAATTAAAAGTTACACAGTAACAAATGGTTAGGCCGGTGATGTAAAATTAATGTAACCGAACGTATACACGAAAAGAAAAAAGAACTGTTTCGAAATCGTAAGGAAAAACAGTGATACGGAACGAATTCACCGAAAACCGCAAAGTGTAACGACGCGCTTAAAATTGCGGGTTCCACAATTGTTCCGTGATAACACAAGTCTGATTATAAGCTGGTTTATACCCGCTTTAAAACGGGTTTTCAAACCGGCTTCTCAGCGCGCTATTTGAGCACAATATCCACCTGAAAACCCGGTTTTAAAACCCGATAAATATCCCCTTGTAAACCGGGTTTGTTTACCCACTTTCCTAGGTTTCCGAACCCGGTTTGGAAACCCAATTAAAGCCCTCGTTTAAAATTTACTTGAAAACCAGGTCTCCGAAACTCATGGATATAGTACACTGCATTGCCCACTGTAAGAATTTTGTTACCAAACGATTAGGCCAACTGGCTGAATGAAGGTTGCTGGTGTCATGTACGAACCCAAAGAAAACCCGCTTTCTACCAGCCTAAGTAAAGCAAGCGGTGCATACTTACCTACAACTCCACGTGTCGCACAGAACGAGGAAATGTCGCTGGCGTATACAGATACTGTATTGTAAATAAGCAACAAGTTGAGGGGATTCATTCATAAAAGCATCCGGAATGATGTCAGAAATCCCACTGAGCCTAGGCAAATTTCAATTCCTCCATCATGAACAACGGTCTACGATCGCATGCATTTAAAAGGATGACATGTTATGCTTACGCATACCCACACAGTTACAAAAATGTTTCCCAATAAAACCTTGATCGACCGCATGTGGTCTACCACATGAGGTACGCCACTATTGGCGGATTTGCGCCATAAATGAACATCTGAAAGCATCATGCATAGGAAGCAAACATGTTTTAAATCCTTCCAAAGCTACTTCTATCGTATTTCGACGAGCGTAAATGAAGTCCCAGGTCTATCGTATACAACACCGAGAGCCCCAATCTGTAGTGCGCAAAGCAGATACAGATTCACAGTCGACTGTTTCCGTGCTGAAACGCA
>LUCH01008968.1:5591-16670 GCA_013368495.1 Paragonimus heterotremus | reverse complement strand
CGTCCAGCAAGGTAGACTGTGCATTATCCTGAGAATAGACCGAAGCGTAATGCCGAGCTATCAGATGAGCCTTGTCTCAGTCCTCAACAATCTCCTTTTTATGCTGATCCATCAGTGTCGGGATTTCCCCCTTGATTCATGTCCGTTGACGGATGTATGTCCAGAGCCTCTTCATTGTTGTTGCCGACTCCCCGGCCAGCCTTCCCTTGTACCACTGACGCTTTCTTAGCTTCATGGTCTTACAAACATTCCGTGTTTTCCGAAACGCATTGTAGGAACCATGACCAGCCCAGTAGCTCAACCACTGCCGGTGCATGCGTCTGAGGATGGCACGCAATTCGACGTGGAACCACAGTAGCCCTTTAGATTGGAGACAACTATTGTATTCGTATTCGGGTACTATCAACAGTAAGCCTTACAGGTCATAACAGCGATAGAGAGAACACGTGACTCAGTAGAAGTACATACTATATTCTGACATTTACAAGCAGTAGCGTCCTTCTTAAGTGTGTGCTTAAATGAGTCGTTGGTCGTTGGAGACGCGACCAATCATATCGCAGCTCGAGTCCTAACACGGGCATGGGACACACAGGCGGCCTTGATACGTATCCAACAATGACCACGAGACATCAGAGCAAACCGATCCACGAGAGCCAGCAGGTTGTCTATAGTTCTGTACCAGTGCTCATCAACCGTGATCGTGCTGCCGCCCCAGTCGTATGTTCACGCGGTCTCCCTCATTTCATTCTACGGAATTCCCCAGTTATTCCATCGAACTCGGGTGGGTGTTGCTCACAGTTAACCTCTTGCCTACCGTATATCCAATAGCGCATGGTCACTTCTCCCAACTGGAGGCAAAATATCAACGTGGCGAATGTCGGACTCACGTGCGGAGAACACTAAATCCAACTTGAAGCGGCATCCGGCCTGTAACCGCTTGGGAGCTCCCACGAGCTGGTACAAGAACAATTCGTCAACGACCAGTCGAAGTAGTGTGTTTGAAAAACAGTCTAAACCACTAATACGTGTTTGTGTTCTTCAGCTGATGTTAGGTGGGTTGAAGTCTCCCAGTATCAAGCAGTGATTAGTTGCTGCAAAAGTCCTTAGATTGTCTGACAGTTGAGGTGAAAACGATACAGGGGAGTGATATATAACACCCGGTATACTGGAGCAGTTCGGTGTTAACTTTACCTTGCACCACAGTCCCTCAAACGTACCTTCATCATCGATTCTGGCTAGCGCCAGAGTATGTAATGGTCGTAACAAGTTACTGAATAGATTAGGTAAATGCGAGTGTAACTCACTAGGCTTTCGATGATAACGAAATGAACGAATGAGACAAAATAGTTACAAGCTTCCAGTAGGTTACGGTAATCAAAAGGATTAGACTCACAGAAACGTGTTCACAAGTGTTCGAGATGATCACCACAATATTCCAAATTGCAAGTATCCGAGAGTGGGTAATATCACAGAGTTGCCGTGGACTGCTGAAGGGCGATCCGGGATGCGACGATGTTCGTAGTACAACGGAGCTTAAAAAAGTGGGATGATGGATCCGTGTAGTATCGTCAAACGACTGTGCAACGGAGAGGAGAGCAGACCGACGTGCACAAAATTTGTATTGTGTTACAAGGTCACTTTTATCAGTTTGAACAACACACAAGGGTGATACAAAAAGTTGTTGTACAGAAATGGAGCATTGCTTGTAAACAAAAGTAAGGAAATCTCTACAAGTGGCTGGAATGTCACCGTTCGCACTGTTACCGGAGATGTGTTGGGGAAACAAAGGTTTGCCCTTGATAAAACACACTCATCCAAATGGTACAAAATCTACGTTGAGTGTCAACGACAGTGTGACTTAGATGATCGATGTGCATATAAACCAGTCAGACTGAAGATTGGTAGCATCAACATGCCTATGATAAACTTTGAACGCAGGTTGAAACAGATCTAATTTAGTTGCAATATCCAGATATATGCACCGATCAAATGAACTACATATTTGTGTTTTTCAAAGCCCGAGCACTCGAATCCATATTGCGATCATCGACTCGAGCTTGATTACTAAGATGATTAAACATTATAGTTGATCAGTTTGGTTCAACGCGATTCTCAATAATGTACTTATTTGGAAGTTGTACTAAATCGCTACTGTCGTTGTACTCTAGGTGTCAGAGGTGGCTGACCATTCCGATTAGACGATTTTAAATAGCCAATAGGCATGAATATGTGACATGTACTCGCGCCTGATCTCTGTATAAAAGCGAGGTGCGGGGTAGGTTTAACAGACAAACTACAACAGATATTGAACGATTGACTGGTGTTACTGTTTGTCGAAATCGTAATGTGCGCCATTTGTTCACAAAATTTGGTTCGTTTGTTCATGGTATTCACACTGGTAATGCTGTGTAAGGTGTCGATGAATTTCGCTTTTCCTGAAGCACTGCGTCAGCTTGTTAGAGGAGAACTATATGTTAAACGCAGCTTTCAAGGTAACCGACGAGAGGGACCACAGTTGCATGCCCGAATCAAACGCGAATTGGAGAAGCCCTTTGATCCAATGGATAACAGACATTGATCATTTATACATCCATGCCAGTTGCACATCATGTTCGTCTGGTACATTGTCTGTTGTCGATTAAAGTGAGCATATTCGGTTTCATCACGTGTTTTGTTTCTTTTCAACATGATATATATTATTGCATCGGGGGAATGGTTTTGGTGATTAGTTATTATAATGTGATATCCATAATTGTGTGCATTGTGTAGAACCGAACACTGGTAAGGCAGATCGCATGGCATTCTTACCAGTTTGCACACACAGACATGGGGAATTAGGTCTCGACATCAGGTTGTTGGTTATGTTTGCTAGCACAATGACATAGCGTTTGTAATTGGGAGAACATTCGACCGTGTGTGGCTTACACATGCAATACCCCCGCCCGTGAATATTATCTATTATGAATGTAATTCTCTAAAATACCAACAGTTTATAGGATAATGTTTCGGGACCCAAGCCGAGATGAGATATTAGACATTTGTAATTAAACTAACCAAACAACAGTCTTGTGGGACAAAACCCTACCGTATGCTATATGTAGTTCAGTGGATATCGCCAGAAGTTAACGGACAACTAGATGCACAACATGATCTAACTGTTCGAGCTGAGCCTATGGCGCAGTGTGACTAAGGGTGAGATATATCAGACTTCACGTCGTCAAGTAGCTAAACGTTATACGTCGGAATGTTTGTCCGAACATTGTCTATGACGCTACGAAATTTGTTAATGCTTCAAGGCATGTTAGACATTAGGTGAACTGGTAGCTCAGCTTGACATGATGTTCAACCAATGGTTTCACTCATAAAAAGTAGTCGTAACTACGACTGATACTGACAGATATTTCCACGAACAAAACGATGGAACATCAAGACTTTTCGTCGTGATATCATGTTCCCCTCTATCGTGTTTTTTCATAAATCATCTGGTGCATTTCGGAGGGAAGAGGTAGAATTTTGCTTCATGTGAACAAGCACTCATGAGCAATGTGTATGAACTAGTGATTATGTAACATAGGCATTACTCCTGAGTGGCTGCCCGTGAACACTTGGCTATGCCCCATAGGGAAATAATGACAGATATAAACACATTATGTTGGAAAGCACGGCTGTCGAAACATATTTTTGTGGCTCAGAGACTGCCACATTAATCTAACTGCCTGCTTATAGAACATGTATCTATGAAGTTAAATCAATCTGTGAAGACTGAGACCAGACCTGTTTACGCGGCATGTGATCTGACAGCTGGGTTACGAGAGATTCGTACTGTTACACCAGGTTTCCTTTATCCAAACATTCTACCGCAGTAATTGCGTCAGCCAAATGAACACACTACACGCATTACACAATTACTATATTTGTTCGCATTCCCAATGTATCGTAGAAGATCGTGGTGGACAATTGTTTTCGTTAATTCACCACCAATTACACAGGTTCACAACCATCAAAACATTAAGTAAACGACACAAGGACGTTTGGCGGAATGACAATGGATCACTTACAGCTTTACAAACTTTCCAAGCCTCTATGGGTTAGTCACTGAGACGTCAAACCACCAGTGTCAAAGGCTGGTGACTGGGACTTTCACCCATCACTACGTCAAAAATTTTTCGGTTATTGTTTGGCTGGAGATGGTATGACCTTTGGTCAAGGCAATTCCAACACTTACATGGATTTTTTTTACGAACACAAAACTGGATTGCGCAATCGAATGGTTATCGATTCAACAGTAGTTAGTATCCATTGTCTGACCAGTTTAGGGTGGTTCACCAGCACAAAGGAATGACGTAACGAGTGCGCACTCGGCCTGACTCGCAGCGCGCTCACGGTTGTTCTAAATGGATCAGGTACAATTCTGACAGATCAGGAAACAACAGATCCGGGTGAAAAACAACTGCATACTATTATGAAACCGAGTGAGGTTGTTTATAATACTGTCCATGTGACCATGCAAATGCAAATCCACCTCCTAATAAAATTCCCTAGCACCATCTTTTGGTTATACTGAAACATTAATAATGAAAAACTAAAATCCTCCGGAGTTAGAGTTCAAGAACTTTTTTAAAAATATTCCGACCCCTTTCTCAACCGGAGACTTCTACGAGGCAGTGATGGAAGCTGAACAATTCCACCATGTCCAGAACTATACCAGATGGCGGATAAAAAAGCGCCTTCTTTCGTTGATTACATTCTTACCAACGAGGTTGACATGATATGCCATCTGAATATCACGGTTCCACTTGATCACGGAGATAATACGGTAACTGTATTCGCGTATCTACACAAGACTAAACAATACATTCTCCAAAGTTCGAGTCTGAAGCCCAGTCACAAGACACATTTCGCGGAGTTGGAGGCACACCTGAGCAAAGTTGATTGATCACGGAGAGTTTACTAGATGATTCTCTCCAGATCAACGTTGATGACATGTAACTCATCACTGGTGAGCAAAATGGTTTTCGTAGTTGATACTCATGCGTCACAAATGTACTGATTGCGCGTGACGTTTGGACGAAGTCTGCCGACGTAGGACTTAGCACAGACGTAGTTTATCTCGGCATTTCCAAGGCTTTTAACTGGGTTGTTCATTCCATTCTGTTCATTTCAGCATGCGAATGAGAACTAGGGATTATAATGGCAGACAGTTTGAGTCAGTCTGCAGATTGTGTCGTCATGATTAAGAAGACATAAATAACGGTGAACCTCTTGAAAAACATTCATAGAACGTTCCATCCAGAAGAATATTTTACCGCAACGGGTGACCGTAACTTTCGGCAAATATGTGCGTAATAGATATACACAATACAGACTACGATACTCTCCAGTATGACTTAATCAAACGACAAAGCAGATGGGTATACGTATCACTAGAACCTCGTTAAACATCTGGCGACGTGATATGCATTGATGGATGATCTGATGTAATGCTTATTAACGACAGAATGAACATGGTTATGACGATGCACTCGTGAGATTGAAAATTGTCACAATTACGTTTGAAATATTTGGAGACAAATTGTCACCTAATTTCGATCGGTTTCCCATTGGGTAAAGTTTGCCTATGGAAATAATTGTACATCCGAAAACTAATTCCGTACAGACGCTAAGGAGTGTTATCGGTGAGAAATTTACTAGGAGAGAATGGCGCGACAATCATTTACATACATATTACCAACATCTGCTTCTCTGGCAATTTGTTAGAGGTAAGTTGGTCGAATATGAACAGACTGTGGATTGTGTTTTCAGTAGGTTTCCATTTCCCGTCGATATTTAGAAATCAAATAAAGTACCTTATTATAAAATAAACATTTTCCCAGGTAGATGCTGAAGGTGACCATCTGAAGAAGAACACAACTCAGGATTGAACAGATTAGGCTCAGTTTAATTAATGCGTGATAAAATAACACAACAAAACATGTGTATAAACAACGTCTGGTGGACATGTGCAAATTATCCTAATCTGCCATGCACCAAATACGACCGATATTCCAATTCAAGCTCGATATGATGCTTAAACCGCTTGCCTAATCGATCGTCAACTAGAAAGTTACGTTTCCAAATCCAGTATGATGATTTGGCATTGTACACTCCTTCATCGTCGACCACCGATTCCCGTCCACCTCGTCGATGTGCAGACTTCGGTGACAAATTGGATAACAGCACTAATGCAAACAGCGTTGTTAAATGGATACGTTGCCCACGTGCACCTTTTGATCAGGAAACAAATTCTGTTTGCAGCCTGGAAGAATATTAACTGAGTGATGATCAACGTCGTTGATTATGAGTCTGCTGGATGACCAGATGGTTCAAGGAAGCATTGAACAAACCTAGAAAACGGAAATTATATTTTCAAGCCCTACACAGGAATCTGTGCCAAAATGAGAAATATAACACTGAACAACTACTATCTGAAACAACTTGATAATCATCGCAGCGGAACTATTGATTTATTAGAAAAATTGCGCAATGAGAATCAACAGCCAAAAACCACAAAAAGAACGTTTGCCAATCAACACTATTTGATAAACTATACCAATATGATAGAATGACCATCACGTTCGAATAAAACACAGTGAGTTGTAACTAATTCACGGAATAAAAAACGTTACTTATTGGATATGGCCTTTAATGCCTATTTTCTGGAAACATGGTTTGTTTAATATGTACAAAAATGAAAATTTTGGTTGGTTTGTTCCAATTGGCTATGTACTGGGAAGTGACGTTTGTGTCGGTATGTGTTCTTGAAACGATCTACCCATTTTCTCGTTGGAGTTACGACCGCTACGAATGCCTACAGAATTTGATCAACAACTGGTTTCGCTGACTCAGCAACAATGAACGAACAACCCAGAGTGGACTAGCAACAATGGATCGGTGAGATAATTAGCTTGATACACGGCCTTCGCATTAATGACCTAAAATCAACGAGGAAAGCGTTAGTGGGATAGAATTAGTACAACTCATCGTGTATTTCCGATTACGTGTTGGTGATCACTAGGTGTTTTTGGCAATGAAATGCTTACTTCAGTCTAGTCAATCCTCTGTGGTTGAAATGGTGGGTGCACACTGACCTTCATCGTCACCTTTGTTCGATGTTACATTTGGCTACAGATCATTTTAACAACAGGATATTTAGAGAGTTTCGTTTTCTGGTCACGAGGAATGTCATCTGAGATAGTAACATTGCTAATAGGACTCGAAGAACTATTACAATCCGACACACACTCAATTGTAACCTACATCTGAAATTTGGTTCAAGCAATCATGTCTGTTTCTGTCAATCTCAAAAGCAAAGTGACCAGCCGATTTGCCAGAATGCGTGTACACGTGGTGTGAGATATTCAGAGATAGTTCAACCCACAGTCATGTGCGACTCACATTGTAGTGCTGGATGAAGAAATTAGACATTCAATTTGAATCAGTCGTTCGCAGTGAAAATGGCGCACTAGATTGTGGTAACAGTTTGACAGACTGAAACATTCGGACTCTGAGTGTCACATTCATTAAACTAAAACACGTTTTGTCATTGCGATATAGCAACTTTGATTCAGTCAATCAATTGAGCACTTCTGTACATTCTCATGCGGAAATAAGGCAGACGGTGGGAATACAATGAACAATCCAGTGCGTTAGTTATATACAAAATGAGTCAATCCTAAACGCAACTGATGATGTGTATTGCAGACCGTTTTAACTACGAAGTTGTTAAATGCATTTGGATGTAGTGAATTAATGCGACCAAGCAAAGATTGGTATTGATTATGCGTGTGACCGGTTGAACATTCATTATATCGGTGCAGTTTGTGGGCACTCAATAATTATGTTCACTTGTAACACATCTTTCCTAAGTTGACAGCCATTTCATACCAGGTGTTCAAGTCACATATTTCGGGAGTATATGAAGCAAACATGGAATTAGCTGAAATATTAAACCGAGGTTTACAAGTCATATGCTGAAGATGCGAGGACGGTGTGAAGGTTATCACGAAGCTATTGCTATCCGTTGAGTTGTGTGCATTTAGAGATAGCAGCGGAGAGGCAATCAGTATATTCGATTCGGCGGGCAGAAGTGAGAGTTATCATGTAGTATATGTTGTTGTGTTCATCATATCAGGTTCAGGTGTTTACTGCAATACCAATCGCCGGGCACTCGGTAGATCGGTGAAGAGACGACGAGTATGCAATGCTCAGCTAGGTCATATCCATCGATCCATCCTATTTCTGTTAATGACTACATCGATCAAAACCGTGGTTCTTTAGCAACTAATCCGCTCCACTTTTAAGAAAATTGAATGTCTACGATCTTCTATCCATTCTTTTCTTCAGCTATGTTGGAATATTGTATGATGAGTGGTTTGCCCGTTCTTTTTGTAGTCCAGTTTGATTTTCGTTTTTCATTCTTATCCTATCTAGAATGCACAAACACGCGCCCTTATACTTAAATGCTTCTCGTATCACATTTTACATATCTTTCTTCTTAGTTTACATCTTTTCATTGCAGTCTCTCTTTCTGTTTGTTTTCCAACAGATAAGGGTTTCATTTTCCTGCCAGCCAATCAATTGGCTAACCAGCATTGGCCGACTGGTCACGAAGGCTTCACTTACACAACTCCTGTTCTTATTCTTTCGGGTTTACACTGGGTATGTGATGTGTGAGTGGTACCGCAAGTGGTACAGCGCAAACCGCTTAAGGTGATAGTTTAAAGCGCAGGCGTCCTTTGGCTTCGGTCACTGTGATAAGCTAAGCCGTTTCGGGTGCTGCCAACTGACCAGGTTATGACCCTCATTTCTATTTACACAATTCTCTCCATTGTGATTTTGATGCCCTGTGTAACTAACGAATCTTGTGTTTTGATAAACGACTACTGAATTGCGTGTTCATTCTTCAGACATGCTCCATGACCAGTGTCAAATAGTTGGCCGGGAAATTTCAGACTGTATTCGCTGTTTGATATTCCCGTTGATTTCCAGCCAGCTTCACGACGCGATTTTGGAATAACGCTTGGTCCGAAATTTAATGAATGCTTGGCGACAACTGAAGAAGCGAATACATTTGTCGAAACAACCTGATGGTTAGCTGTGTTTGAGAGAGTAACTGGCTACTCCACCACTACCGCAAAATACTGCATACTTGCACAAAGATCATTTGGGAGTGTAGAGAATGAAAAGTACAGCTTGACAGATGTGTCGGTAGAAGGAGATAAAATCGGATGACAAGTTCATCGCAAGGAAATACGAGACAGCAACTAATTGAACAATAAAGAAAAACTCATTAGTGTTATTTAGATCGAAGCATCTGAGATCGTCACTTCAATATCTGAATTTACGGGATTAATATTTCTTCGTGAATTCAATCAACAACCTGTCAAACTACTGCTCAGTCATAAGCTTGGCAGTACAACAGTAGAAATTACTGACCTGCACAATGCCTCGGTTCATTGAAGACATTGGCCAGTTTAAGTTCAGAAGCATTGAAAACAAACCATTTGTCATCTCCTCTTCATATAAACA
Source organism: Paragonimus heterotremus (assembly GCA_013368495.1). NCBI lineage: Eukaryota > Metazoa > Platyhelminthes > Trematoda > Plagiorchiida > Troglotrematidae > Paragonimus > Paragonimus heterotremus. Next base: position 7,103 of record LUCH01008968.1, on the reverse strand, counting down.
TCTTTCTGCCTCGTTGACGCTTTCGCTGAACCAACTGACTGAAGGTGAGCTACATTTTCTGAGAAGGTGATGTTTTGACACACCATGCAAGTCCTTCCCACAGAGTTGTCCGCTAAGGTATGACTGGTACTAACTTAGCACATTTCGTTCGCTGTCTCTGTCTATGCCAGTTAGCACCGTGCAACGGTCGGCATTCAAGGTAGGGACAAGCACATTCTTGTAACTGCATAAATGAACACGTGTGTACACTAGGGCAGTGTAATCTAAATAAGTGACTTTGTCTAGAACTACCCGGAAATTGACGACGTATGTATCTGGTTTGTCTCATACGTAAGTATTGGTTTTACGACTTCTGAGTCAGCCTGCTTATTCATGGAAGCTAACAGATAAATACTGTTTTTAAATCAACCAGAAATGTACAGCAAACTCAAAGATCACTGCAAATGTCTTAAAAGATATACAGATTTGATGGACTCTGAGATAAGCAACACGCGAATCTCGCAAGTAATTTACTAACTGCAGACATAACGGAATGTGTGATGTATGTTAACTTTGAATAAATTTCAAGTATTAGCCACACAGTAGATAAACCAGCATAAATTTGTATAGCCACGAGATGATCTACTGAATTTCTACACATTTCGTGCAAGTATTGTTGACGCTAGTACTGATCTACAACTTTCACCCAATCTGTAGAAGACCCTACTAGGAACCCGCAAATAAATTAATAAACTTATTACTCATTCACAGTTTCAAACGTTGACAAATAAACAAAGCGTGATAGAAACGGTATTTCCAGACATGGAAAGTGCTCTGTAGATTGGGCTCCAAATCCACGTCGTAAGTTCAGAAATGTCATGTTTAGACCCTGTTATCCAGCTGCGTTTGCTCACGCTGCTTGTGTCCTTGGTTCAGATTCAGTCGAAATCCGATTTTCCCCCCAATTTGCTATCTTCCAACGATGGCGTCGATGAATTTCAGCGTGAATTTCTGAGAAATCCTGATGGGGTAGTCAGTCTGCTGGATCATTTGGTGGCAGTTGGTATGAAGAGTAACTGAATCAGGATGTCAAAAATTTGAGCTCACGACGTTACTTCGTGATTCAGCTAGTGGAAAACTCGTGGCATATGAGTGTGCTATTTCTATCGCCGGTTCGACTTCAGCGGGAGACCACATTTTTTACAATTGAATCTCATCCAAGTTTGTCAAAATATCAAATCTTCTCTACTAATCATCACTAACACAATATGACGACAGCCAAATGAATTTAGGAGGAATTCGCTCGAACCAGCATAAATAAGTTCTTTCCTGCCTATCTCATATTTGTATACGGCTAATACATAGTTGCTCATTATAAAAACGGCGTATCCATGTGACAGACCACGCCGTAAACTTGCGCATTCATATTCGCCTTACTGACTGCAACAGATATGCTGAGTTAAAATGTTCCGGCTCAACCAGTCACGATCTTTTTACTGAATTGTCCGTTTAGTTTTACACTAATTTAGTGAG